>CM073133.1:55849339-55966839 GCA_037039145.1 Fundulus diaphanus
TATAAGTCCTACAGCAATGAGGGTTACATTTTCTGAATCCAGACAAAAAGACCTACGTTTTGATGTATAATTTGTCTACGTAGAGTGTAAATTGAGCGAGTAGGCTAAAGTTGTTTGGTGTTTTTCGCATAAGTTTCACTTTGGGGTTGTTGCCGGTCTGAGGTGATTTGCAAGAAATCTAAAAGACCTACACCAATGAGGGTTACATTTCCTGAATCCAGACAGAAATACCTACGTGTTGATGTATAATTTGTGCACGTAGAGTGAAAATTGAGCGAGTGGGCTAAAGTTGTTTGGTTAATTTTGTCACCATGGCAACTTAAAATGGCGTGATGAGAAAACGATAAAAGATATGCACATTCCGTTTTCACTTCTGAATAGTTCAAAGATATATCTACAAACTGGAAGTTAAACGATGTTCGTAGGTGAAAGCATGACGACACAGTAGAGTGTTGAAAATGACAATTTTTCGGTGGTTTTTTGCGAATTTGGTTCCAACCGTAAGTCGAAATGCCGTCAAGTACAAAAAGCCCTGATCGCGGCGTCGAGACGAACGTTTCGATATATAGTATGTGGGGGTACACCCTACGGTTCGGGCTGTATTAACGGTACTATAATAATAATAATAATAATAATAAAGAAACCCTTATTAGGTGCATAGCATAAGGCCTCCGCCATGCATTTTCAATGCATAGGCGGGCGCCTAACTAGAAACGTTCAACTTCTGAAGAAGTTGAAGAAGGCGCCCGCCTGGTGGTGCGCGTGACCGTCAAAGGCAAAGCTTCCGAGTTCCTTGGTCGTAGGCTCTCATCGCTTGGGGATTTTAAAATCAAACCTTCTGAGTGAAAAGCATTTGTCTTGATCAAAACCTGCCGACCGGGAAAACTCTGCGTCTGCAGAGCTGCAAACTGCGTACTTCGATCTGAGACGCAGCTAATGAGCTAATTGGCGACAGCCGACGGTCAACGTTTCCCATTCATTTGCTACGGTAGTCCTAAACCACTACTGACATAATACACTTTTTGACCACAAGCGTCATTTTGGGGGCGTTGTTTCCACCTCTTCTCTTAGAGCCGTTTTTAATAGAAAGAAGAAAAGGCAAAAACGGTCCAAACAAAAGGTTCTAACGTTTACATTTGTAACCTCTGCCTTACATAAACACTAGAATTAAATCTTAATAAATAAAAGTATAGACAATTATTTCAGTAACTCGATTCAGTAAGAGAAATACAACATATACAGGGGTTGGACAATGAAACTGAAACACCTCTCATTTTAATGTGGGAGGTTTCATGGCTAAATTGGACCAGCCTGGTGGCCAATCATTAATTGCACATTGAACCAATAAGAGCAGAGTGTGAAGGTCCAATTAGCAGGGTAAGAGCACAGTTTTGCTCAAAATATTGCAATGCACACAACATTATGGGTGACATGGGTGAGTTCAAAGGAGGACAAATTGTTGGTGCACATCTTGCTGGATGTGTCAAAACTTTCTTCAATTGAATAAAAACAAAACTGAAGTAATAATATTTGGACCAATAGAGGAGAGATCAAAAGTTAGCACAGCTTCAGTCGCTTCAGCTAGAAACCACTGATCAGGCCCGAAACCTTGGTGTAGTGATGGACTCAGACCTGAACCTCCAAAAGCATTTACAGACAGTGACAAGGTCGGCTTTCTATCACCTGAGGAACTTTTCCAGGATTAAAGGACTAATGTCTCAAAAGGATCTGGAAAAACGAATCCATGCGTTTATATTTAGTAGAATAGATTACTGCAACGGTGTTTTCACAGGTCTGCCTAAAAAGTGGACCATACAGCTGCAGCGGATCCAGAACGCTGCTGCACACGTCCTCACTAAGACTAAGAAAGTAGAGCACATAAACCCAGTTCTAAAGTCATTACACTGGCTCCCTGTATCTCAGAGAATAGACTTTAAAATACTTCTGTTAGTTTATAAATCCCTAAATGGCTTAGCACCTAAATACATTGCAGACTTGTTATCAGTGTATCAACTTTCCAGACCACTAAGGTCTTCTGGCTCCAGCCTGCTCTGCATACCTAGAACCAGAACTAAACAAGGAGAAGCAGCATTTAGTTCCTATGCTCCACTGATCTGGAACAAACTTCCAGAAAACTGTAAAAGTGCAGAAAGCCTGAGTTCTTTTAAATCAAGATTACAAACACATTTGTTTAAAATTGCCTTTGACTGTTCTAGTTAAACTGTTTTACTGTTTTTAATGTTCTTCTTTGTTTCTACATTCTATCTCTACTTGCTTTTATTCTATTTTCTATCTACATTTTATTCCTACTTGCGTTTATTTTGCTATATTTTAATCATGTAAAGCACTCTGCATTGTCTCTGTACTGAATTGTGCTATATAAATAAATTTCCCTTGCCTTGCATCTGTGACCAAGACAGCAAGTGTTTGTGATGTATCAAGAGCCACGGTATCCAGGGTAATGTCAGCACACCACCAAGAAGGACGAACCACATCCAACAGGATCAACTGTGGACACACGAGGAAGCTGTCTGAAAGGGATGTTCGGGTGCTAACCCGGATTTATCCAAAAAACATAAAACCACGGCTCCCCAAGTCACAGCAGAATTAAATGTGCACCTCAACTCTCCTGTTTCCACCAAAACTGTCCGTTGGGAGCTCCACAGGGTCAATATCCACGGCCAGGCTGCTATAGCCAAACCTTTGGTTACTCGTGCCAATGCCAAACGTCGGTTTCAATGGTGCAAATCTTGGGCTGTGGACAATGTGAAACATGTATTGTTCTCTGATGAGTCCACCATTACTGTTTTCCCCACATCCGGGAGAGTTACGGTGTGGAGAAGCCCCAAAGAAGCGTACCACTCAGACTGTTGCATGCCCAGAGCGAAGCAGTGATGGTTTGGGCAGCCATATCATGGCATTCCCTTGGCCCCATACTTGTGCTAGATGGGTGCGTCACTGCATGGACTTGTTGTTGATTTTTATAATAAAAAGATTTCCCTTTTACACAACATTATGAATAACCTCAGAGTTTAAGAAAAGTATTTGCAATTTCAACAGTACTTTTACTCAGTTAAACATTTATTTAAGTGCATTATACATAGGAACTGGTCACAGTGATTGTAAGATGTTGAAAAACATTTATTCACAGTTTTTGCAAATAATATAAGTTTTAATTTCGGCCGGTGACGTCACCACAGGCCGCCGCTGCAAAATAAAGCGCTACATTGTTATTCCTTTGCTGGTGCTGAGCTGGAGCCAAAGCAAACCAGAGTGGTCAACTTCTTTAGTGCTTTGTGCATGTTTGTGCCGTTAAAATTAACGTTTGTGCTACTTTGGTTTCGGAGATATTATGAATTTTAATTTCAGCCGATGACGTCATCCCAGACCGCCGTTTCAAAATAAAGTGCTACGTTTTTCTTTCTTTGCTGGTGCTGAGCTGGATCCAAAGCAAACCACAGTGGGCTATTTTTTCAGTGCTTTGTTTGTGCAAAAACAACCTTGGAATAAAATAAAATAAAGTTTTCATTAAGATTTGCAGCCCAATAGTTTTTGGGGAGCGTTAAGTTTTTAATATTTTGTGCTGAGCTCAATACACAACAAACCAAATTGGTCTATATTTTTAGGCATTTCTAATTCAATCTATATGCTTTATACTTTCAGCTGATAACACAGTCAATATATTCATAGTTGAACAATATTTCCCACTTCATGCATAAAGCCAATAAAAAGTGGAATGGTCCTTCAGCCTCATTAAAGGTTTAGCTTAGGTGGACAAAGGAACGTTTTAGGAGATCGTTCCTTACAGTGTTGTTATACTTTATAGGCTGACCAGTGTGATTTATTTTTTGCAGTTTTTCTGTTATTGATTTTAGTTTGGGTATGTTTTCTGCGTTATATAAGCCTGTATACTTTAATTGCCCTTTTGTTAGGTGCAGACACCCCCAAATCTCCCTATTGTAGAGCAATAAAGGTTTGCTATTCTAATTAATTCAGAGGAGTAATGAACTATGACTACTAAGATCAACTATAACCAAGTTACTGTTTGAAAATGTTATAAACATTATACTCTCGAAGAAGAATAAACCCTTCTGATTAGGAAAAATAGACTTTATGAAAACAGTTGAACATTCTAATAAATGAAATGCCTTTTTTGGTGGCTCACTTGACATTGCTATCTAAAGTAAAGTTCTTTAAATGAGACAAAATAAATCATAATATTTATTCAGGAATAAAGTACAAAACAATATAACACACATTTTACAATAGCAGCTAAAACAACTTGCATGATAAAAGAAAAATATAAAATTAAAAACTGCTTTCTTGAGAAAAGTGTTGAGACCAAACGGTAGATCTGACCACATCTTCTTACACAATTGAGGAACATCATTAAGGACGCCAGCCATCCTGCACAGAGACTGTTCCAGCCTCTCCCCTCAGTCAGGAAACTAAAAAAACAAACAAAAACATGTTTCCCAATAGATCTTTGCCAATAAGCAGGAATATATAAATCATTTTATAAGAATGCTGTAGGGGGGGGGGAGGCTCGGTAGATGACACAACTTCATAGTAATGTTAATGATTTATCAGTAGAAATACATTAAAAAGACTTACGTTTTTTCCAGTGTTGGCAATAACATATGATTTACCGTAGCACTTTATTTTGAAGCGGCGGGCTGGGATGACGTCATCGGTTGAAATTAAAATTCATAATATCTCCGAAACCAAAGCAGCAAAGATAATTTTAACGGCACAAACCTGCACAAACGAAGCACTAAAAAAAGTAGCCCAGTTTGATCGGATTCGAAGGAAAATGGGGAGATGGTGAATTCTGGATGACCATAACAAATATTCTTTAATATCTTCAAAACCAAAACAGCACAAACGCTAATTTTAACGGCAAAAACCTGCACAAACGAAGCACTAACCATTCCGTCTATTTAACTGGGTTTTTTCTGTGGGTGGGGTGTCAGCTTCACGATCTCTCCTCCGCTGCAGCGGAGGAGAGATCGCGCTGCTGTTAGGCTTTTACTTCCATCCCTCCAGACTTCCATAGGCCATTGACAAATTTAATGAAAAGTAACTTAAAATTATCCTTAAAAGACAAAATGTTGAAAAGTCAAAGGGCTTATTTAACGCTTTGAGAACATATCTTGTATTCGGCCACAAAATCAACAATAGTAAAATGATCTTTTAATCTTATAAGACCATTTTTAAGATGCCAATACGTGTAGCATATAGCTCAGTGGCGTGTAGACTAGCCACCGCATTTCTACCATAATATAAAACCGACATTAAATAAACGACTCACCGTCACGTAGTTGCAAAGAAAACATCCAATGGAACCTTTCGTCTGGGTTAATTGGACTTTATTCAACAATATCCTTCAGTAATTTAGGAAAAACAGCAGTACTAGCACTGCAAGTATTAGCAGCCACAACATGGAGGAGTTCACCTCTGACCCGGAACTCAAAGAGTACTGCTTGTTGTCTGCTCACACAGCGCCACTCGTGGACAGTATAGGAACTGCAGGAACGAAGTACGTCTTTTTCAGTAATCATTGTTGAATGATGATAATGCATTTGGCTGCCGCGTTTGACACCTCTGCTCTATACCATACTAATAAAATGATTGTGGTCTAAAACCAGGTGTTTCAGTTTCATTGTCCAACCCCTGTAGATGACTTATTTTCTAGCGATGATTTCTGTCACGAGGACATAATGCAGTGTTGTGCTGGCAGCCATCCCAACTAATAAAAATAAGATTTTTGATGGTGCTGTGTGGTGTGTCACATATATATATATATATATATATATATATATATATATATATATATATATACATATATATACATATATACATATATATACATATATATATATATATATACATATATATATATATATACATATATATATATATATATACATATATATATATATATACATATATATATATATATATATATATATATATATATATATATATATATATATATATGTATATATATATATATATGTATATATATATATATATATATGTATGTATGTATGTGACACACCACACAGCACCATCAAATGGCAAAAGATGGCCTGGAACTGGCTGGAACAGGGGTTATTATTCCAGCCTCCTACAAGACACACAATCATATTAACATACTGTGTTTAAGAGCTCCTAAACTGATGTTGAGGCATGATACTTTCAGACAGGAGTAGTCTGTAAATTTGTGTCTGAAAAGGTGCAATCTCTGTATTTTGATCTGAGAGAGCTCCTAAACTGATGTTGAGGCATGATACTTTCAGACAGGCGTAGTCTGTAAATTTGTGTCTGAAAAGGTGCAATCTCAGTATTTTGATCTGAGACGCAGCCAATGAGGTGATTTCCAACAGCCGACAGTCAAGGGCAAAACTTCGTGTCTGCAAAGCTGCAAACTCTTGTTAGACGCTGCAGCGCTCCAAACTCCGTATTATGCCTGCTAATGAGCTAATTGCCAACAGCCGAGAGGAGAAGGTCTGCTGCAAACTCTTGTTAGACGCTGCAGCGCTCCAAACTCCGTATTGTGCCTGCTAATGAGCTAATTGTCAACAGCCGACAGGAGAAAGGTCTGAAGCGAAGCAGTATGGAAAATTGGTGTTATTAAAACATGATTAAATACTTGAATGTAGCATGATAAAATTAAATATGTGAATAAAAAAGTTAAAGGCATGAGGTGAACTGTATTGATTTAAATTAAAAAGTCGTTTTTTAAAGCCAAAGGGAAATGAAATATTGGGTGACAATGTAATTCTCTGAAATTGGCACAGCTTGGAGTCGAACCTACGATCTTCTGCTTTGCAGCCCGACACCTAACCCACTCCCCCATAACACCAGTGCCGTGCTCAGCCGCGCATTTTTGAAAGGTCAACTGTGTTGAAGAAGTGGTTTTTGGTGATTTTTGTTCCAACCGTAAGCCGAAAGGGCGTCAAGTACAAAAAGCCCTGATCGCGGCGTCGAGACCAACGTTTCGATATATGGTATGTGGGGGTAGACCCTACGGTTCGGGCTGTATTAACGGTACTATAATAATAATAATAATAATAATAAAGAAACCCTTATTAGGTGCATAGCATAAGGCCTCCGCCATGCATTTTCAATGCATAGGCGGGCGCCTAACTAGAAACGTTCAACTTCTGAAGAAGTTGAAGAAGGCGCCCGCCTGGTGGTGCGTATAACTGAAGTAATTTAATTGTTACTTGTTAAAAAAAAAAGAAAATTTGGGGGCCCCCCCATTGCTCCGGTGGGCCCAAGCGGCCCCTTAGTACGCCTATGGCTTTGACCGGCCCTGGCTGGCTGTCTACAGGACGGAAAACAACTGCAGCTTAGTCGCTCAACTTGGGGAGGGTTTGGGGTTGTTGCCGGTCTGAGGTGATTTGCGAAAAATCTATAAGACCTACACCAATGAGGGTTACATTTTCTGAATCCAGACAAAAAGACCTACATTTTGATGCATAATTTGTCTACGTAGAGTGAAAATTGAGCGAGTATGCTGAAGTTGTTTGGTCTTTTTCGCATAAGTTTGACTTTGGGGTTGTTGCCGGTCTGAGGTGATTTGCGAAAAATCTAAAACACCTACACCAATGAGGGTTACATTTCCTAAATCCAGGCAGAAATACCTACGTTTTGATGTATAATTTGTGCACGTAGAGTGAAAATTGAGCGAGTAGGCAAAAGTTGTTTGGTGTTTTTTGGAGAATTTTGTCACCATGGTAACTGAAAATGGCGTGATGAGAAAACGATAAAAGATATCCACATTCCGTTTGCACTTCTGAAAAGTTCAAAGATATATCTACAAACTGGAAGTTAAACAATGTTCGTAGGTGAAAGCATGAGGACACAGTAGAGCGTTGAAAATTGCCATTTTTCTGTGTTTTTTTGCAAATGTTGTTCCAACCGTAACTGGAAATGACGTCAAGTGCAAAAAGCCTGCATCGCGTCGTCGAGACGAACGTTTCGATATATAGTAAGTGGGGGTACACCCTACGGTTCGGCCTGTAAAAATTTGGGGGCCCCCCCATTGCACCGGTGGGCCCAAGCAGCCCCTTAGTACGCCTATGTCTTTGACCGGCTCTGGATGGATGGCTGCAGCACAAAAAAAACCCAAACAACTCGCTGAATTTGGGGAAGGTTTGGGGTTGTTGCCGGTCTGAGGTGATTTGCGAAAATTCTATAAGTCCTACACCAATGAGGGTTACATTTTCTGAATCCAGACAAGAAGACCTACGTTTTGATGTATAATTTGTGCATGTAGAATGAAAATTGAGCGAGTAGGCTCAAGTTGTTCGTTGTTTTTCGCATAAGTTTGACTTTGGGGTTGCTGCCGGTCTGAGGTGATTTGCGAAAAATCTATAAGACCTACACCGATAATGGTTACATTTCCTGATTCCAGACAAAACTACCTACGTTTTGATGTATAATTTGTGCATGTAGAGTGAAAATTGAGCAAGTAGGCTAAAGTTGTTTGTTGGTTTCTGGATAATTTTGTCACCAGGGTAGGTGAAAATGGCGTGATGAAAAAAATCTATAAGTCCTACAGCAATGAGGGTTACATTTTCTGAATCCAGACAAAAAGACCTACGTTTTGATGTATAATTTGTCTACGTAGAGTGTAAATTGAGCGAGTAGGCTAAAGTTGTTTGGTGTTTTTCGCATAAGTTTCACTTTGGGGTTGTTGCCGGTCTGAGGTGATTTGCAAGAAATCTAAAAGACCTACACCAATGAGGGTTACATTTCCTGAATCCAGACAGAAATACCTACGTGTTGATGTATAATTTGTGCACGTAGAGTGAAAATTGAGCGAGTGGGCTAAAGTTGTTTGGTTAATTTTGTCACCATGGCAACTTAAAATGGCGTGATGAGAAAACGATAAAAGATATGCACATTCCGTTTTCACTTCTGAATAGTTCAAAGATATATCTACAAACTGGAAGTTAAACGATGTTCGTAGGTGAAAGCATGACGACACAGTAGAGTGTTGAAAATGACCATTTTTCGGTGGTTTTTTGCGAATTTGGTTCCAACCGTAAGTCGAAATGCCGTCAAGTACAAAAAGCCCTGATCGCGGCGTCGAGACGAACGTTTCGATATATAGTATGTGGGGGTACACCCTACGGTTCGGGCTGTATTAACGGTACTATAATAATAATAATAATAACTAGAAACGTTCAACTTCTGAAGAAGTTGAAGAAGGCGCCCGCCTGGTGGTGCGTATAACTGAAGTAATTTAATTGTTACTTGTAAAAAAAAAAAAAAAAAAAAAAAAAAGGAACATTTGGGGGCCCAAGCGGCCCCTTAGTACGCCTATGGCTTTGACCGGCCCTGGCTGGCTGTCTGCAGCACAAAAAAAAACCCAAACAACTCGCTGAATTTGGGGAGGGTTTGGGGTTGTTGCCGGTCTGAGGTGATTTGCGAAAAATCTATAAGTCCTACACCAATGAGGGTTACATTTCCTGAATCCAGACAAGAAGACCTACGTTTTTATGTATAATTTGTCTACGTAGAGTGAAAATTGAGCGAGTAGGCTCAAGTTGTTCGTTGTTTTTTGCATAATTTTGACTTTGGGGTTGCTGCCGGTCTGAGGTGATTTGCGAAAAATCTAAAACACCTACACCAATGAGGGTTACATTTCCTAAATCCAGGCAGAAATACCTACGTTTTGATGTATAATCTGTGCACGTAGAGTGAAAATTGAGCGAGTAGGCAAAAGTTGTTTGGTGTTTTTTGGAGAATTTTGTCACCATGGTAACTGAAAATGGCGTGATGAGAAAACGATAAAAGATATCCACATTCCGTTTGCACTTCTGAATAGTTCAAAGATATATCTACAAACTGGAAGTTAAACAATGTTCGTAGGTGAAAGCATGAGGACACAGTAGAGCGTTGAAAATTGCCATTTTTCTGTGTTTTTTTGCAAATGTTGTTCCAATCGTAACTGGAAATGACGTCAAGTGCAAAAATTCTGCATCGCGTCGTCGAGACGAACGTTTCGATATATAGTAAGTGGGGGTACACCCTACGGTTCGGCCTGTAAAAATTTGGGGGGCCCCCCATTGCACCGGTGGGCCCAAGCAGCCCCTTAGTACGCCTATGGCTTTGACCGGCTCTGGATGGATGGCTGCAGCACAAAAAAACCCCAAACAACTCGCTGAATTTGGGGAAGGTTTGGGGTTGTTGCCGGTCTGAGGTGATTTGCGAAAATTCTATAAGTCCTACACCAATGAGGGTTACATTTCCTGAATCCAGACAAGAAGACCTACGTTTTGATGTATAATTTGTGCATGTAGAGTGAAAATTTAGCAAGTAGGCTAAAGTTGTTTGTTGGTTTCTGGATAATTTTGTCACCAGGGTAGGTGAAAATGGCGTGATGAAAAAAATCTATAAGTCCTACAGCAATGAGGGTTACATTTTCTGAATCCAGACAAAAAGACCTACGTTTTGATGTATAATTTGTCTATGTAGAGTGTAAATTGAGCGAGTAGGCTAAAGTTGTTTGGTGTTTTTCGCATAAGTTTCACTTTGGGGTTGTTGCCGGTCTGAGGTGATTTGCGAAAAATCTAAAACACCTACACCAATGAGGGTTACATTTCCTAAATCCAGGCAGAAATACCTACGTTTTGATGTATAATTTGTGCACGTAGAGTGAAAATTGAGCAAGTAGGCAAAAGTTGTTTGGTGTTTTTTGGAGAATTTTGTCACCATGGTAACTGAAAATGGTGTGATGAGAAAACGATAAAAGATATCCACATTCCGTTTGCACTTCTGAATAGTTCAAAGATATATCTACAAACTGGAAGTTAAACGATGTTCGTAGGTGAAAGCATGACGACACAGTAGAGTGTTGAAAATGACAATTTTTCGGTGGTTTTTTGCAAATGTTGTTCCAACCGTAACTGGAAATGACGTCAAGTGCAAAAAGCCTGCATCGCGTCGTCGAGACGAACGTTTCGATATATAGTAAGTGGGGGTACACCCTACGGTTCGGCCTGTAAAAATTTGGGGGCCCCCCCATTGCACCGGTGGGCCCAAGCAGCCCCTTAGTACGCCTATGGCTTTGACCGGCCCTGGATGGATGGCTGCAGCAAAAAAAAAACCCAAACAACTCGCTGAATTTGGGGAAGGTTTGGGGTTGTTGCCGGTCTGAGGTGATTTGCGAAAAATCTATAAGACCTACACCAATAAGGGTTACATTTCCTGATTCCAGACAAAACTACCTACGTTTTGATGTATAATTTGTGCATGTAGAGTGAAAATTGAGCAAGTAGGCTAAAGTTGTTTGTTGGTTTCTGGATAATTTTGTCACCAGGGTAGGTGAAAATGGCGTGATGAAAAAAATCTATAAGTCCTACAGCAATGAGGGTTACATTTTCTGAATCCAGACAAAAAGACCTACGTTTTGATGTATAATTTGTCTACGTAGAGTGTAAATTGAGCGAGTAGGCTAAAGTTGTTTGGTGTTTTTCGCATAAGTTTCACTTTGGGGTTGTTGCCGGTCTGAGGTGATTTGCAAGAAATCTAAAAGACCTACACCAATGAGGGTTACATTTCCTGAATCCAGACAGAAATACCTACGTGTTGATGTATAATTTGTGCACGTAGAGTGAAAATTGAGCGAGTGGGCTAAAGTTGTTTGGTTAATTTTGTCACCATGGCAACTTAAAATGGCGTGATGAGAAAACGATAAAAGATATGCACATTCCGTTTTCACTTCTGAATAGTTCAAAGATATATCTACAAACTGGAAGTTAAACGATGTTCGTAGGTGAAAGCATGACGACACAGTAGAGTGTTGAAAATGACCATTTTTCGGTGGTTTTTTGCGAATTTGGTTCCAACCGTAAGTCGAAATGCCGTCAAGTACAAAAAGCCCTGATCGCGGCGTCGAGACGAACGTTTCGATATATAGTATGTGGGGGTACACCCTACGGTTCGGGCTGTATTAACTGTACTATAATAATAATAATAATAACTAGAAACGTTCAACTTCTGAAGAAGTTGAAGAAGGCGCCCGCCTGGTGGTGCGTATAACTGAAGTAATTTAATTGTTACTTGTAAAAAAAAAAAAAAAAAAAAAAAAAAGGAACATTTGGGGGCCCAAGCGGCCCCTTAGTACGCCTATGGCTTTGACCGGCCCTGGCTGGCTGTCTGCAGCACAAAAAAAAACCCAAACAACTCGCTGAATTTGGGGAGGGTTTGGGGTTGTTGCCGGTCTGAGGTGATTTGCGAAAAATCTATAAGTCCTACACCAATGAGGGTTACATTTCCTGAATCCAGACAAGAAGACCTACGTTTTTATGTATAATTTGTCTACGTAGAGTGAAAATTGAGCGAGTAGGCTCAAGTTGTTCGTTGTTTTTTGCATAATTTTGACTTTGGGGTTGCTGCCGGTCTGAGGTGATTTGCGAAAAATCTAAAACACCTACACCAATGAGGGTTACATTTCCTAAATCCAGGCAGAAATACCTACGTTTTGATGTATAATCTGTGCACGTAGAGTGAAAATTGAGCGAGTAGGCAAAAGTTGTTTGGTGTTTTTTGGAGAATTTTGTCACCATGGTAACTGAAAATGGCGTGATGAGAAAACGATAAAAGATATCCACATTCCGTTTGCACTTCTGAATAGTTCAAAGATATATCTACAAACTGGAAGTTAAACAATGTTCGTAGGTGAAAGCATGAGGACACAGTAGAGCGTTGAAAATTGCCATTTTTCTGTGTTTTTTTGCAAATGTTGTTCCAATCGTAACTGGAAATGACGTCAAGTGCAAAAATTCTGCATTGCGTCGTCGAGACGAACGTTTCGATATATAGTAAGTGGGGGTACACCCTACGGTTCGGCCTGTAAAAATTTGGGGGGCCCCCCATTGCACCGGTGGGCCCAAGCAGCCCCTTAGTACGCCTATGGCTTTGACCGGCTCTGGATGGATGGCTGCAGCACAAAAAAACCCCAAACAACTCGCTGAATTTGGGGAAGGTTTGGGGTTGTTGCCGGTCTGAGGTGATTTGCGAAAATTCTATAAGTCCTACACCAATGAGGGTTACATTTCCTGAATCCAGACAAGAAGACCTACGTTTTGATGTATAATTTGTGCATGTAGAGTGAAAATTGAGCGAGTAGGCTCAAGTTGTTCGTTGTTTTTTGCATAATTTTGACTTTGGGGTTGCTGCCGGTCTGAGGTGATTTGCGAAAAATCTATAAGACCTACACCAATAAGGGTTACATTTCCTGATTCCAGACAAAACTACCTACGTTTTGATGTATAATTTGTGCATGTAGAGTGAAAATTGAGCAAGTAGGCTAAAGTTGTTTGTTGGTTTCTGGATAATTTTGTCACCAGGGTAGGTGAAAATGGCGTGATGAAAAAAATCTATAAGTCCTACAGCAATGAGGGTTACATTTTCTGAATCCAGACAAAAAGACCTACGTTTTGATGTATAATTTGTCTACGTAGAGTGTAAATTGAGCGAGTAGGCTAAAGTTGTTTGGTGTTTTTCGCATAAGTTTCACTTTGGGGTTGTTGCCGGTCTGAGGTGATTTGCAAGAAATCTAAAAGACCTACACCAATGAGGGTTACATTTCCTGAATCCAGACAGAAATACCTACGTGTTGATGTATAATTTGTGCACGTAGAGTGAAAATTGAGCAAGTGGGCTAAAGTTGTTTGGTTAATTTTGTCACCATGGCAACTTAAAATGGCGTGATGAGAAAACGATAAAAGATATGCACATTCCGTTTTCACTTCTGAATAGTTCAAAGATATATCTACAAACTGGAAGTTAAACGATGTTCGTAGGTGAAAGCATGACGACACAGTAGAGTGTTGAAAATGACCATTTTTCGGTGGTTTTTTGCGAATTTTGTTCCAACCGTAAGTCGAAATGCCGTCAAGTACAAAAAGCCCTGATCGCGGCGTCGAGACGAACGTTTTGATATATAGTATGTGGGGGTTGACCCTACGGTTCGGGCTGTATTAACGGTACTATAATAATAATAATAATAATAATAATAATAATAATAAAGAAACCCTTATTAGGTGCATAGCATAAGGCCTCCGCCATGCATTTTCAATGCATAGGCGGGCGCCTAATAACTAGAATCGTTCAACTTCTGAAGAAGTTGAAGAAGGCGCCCGCCTGGTGGTGGGCGTGACCGTCAAAGGCAAAGCTTCCGAGTTCCTTGGTCGTAGGCTCTCATCGCTTGGGGATTTTAAAATCAAACCTTCTGAGTGAAAAGCATTTGTCTTGATCAAAACCTGCCGACCGGGAAAACTCTGCGTCTGCAGAGCTGCAAACTGCGTACTTCGATCTGAGACGCAGCTAATGAGCTAATTGGCGACAGCCGACGGTCAACGTTTCCCATTCATTTGCTACGGTAGTCCTAAACCACTACTGACATAATACACTTTTTGACCACAAGCGTCATTTTGGGGGCGTTGTTTCCACCTCTTCTCTTAGAGCCGTTTTTAATAGAAAGAAGAAAAGGCAAAAACGGTCCAAACAAAAGGTTGTAACGTTTACATTTGTAACCTCTGCCTTACATAAACACTAGAATTAAATCTTAATAAATAAAAGTATAGACAATTATTTCAGTAACTCGATTCAGTAAGAGAAATACAACATATACAGGGGTTGGACAATGAAACTGAAACACCTCTCATTTTAATGTGGGAGGTTTCATGGCTAAATTGGACCAGCCTGGTGGCCAATCATTAATTGCACATTGAACCAATAAGAGCAGAGTGTGAAGGTCGAATTAGCAGGGTAAGAGCACAGTTTTGCTCAAAATATTGCAATGCACACAACATTATGGGTGACATGGGTGAGTTCAAAGGAGGACAAATTGTTGGTGCACATCTTGCTGGATGTGTCAAAACTTTCTTCAATTGAATAAAAACAAAACTGAAGTAATAATATTTGGACCAATAGAGGAGAGATCAAAAGTTAGCACAGCTTCAGTCGCTTCAGCTAGAAACCACTGATCAGGCCCGAAACCTTGGTGTGGTGATGGACTCAGACCTGAACCTCCAAAAGCATTTACAGACAGTGACAAGGTCGGCTTTCTATCACCTGAGGAACTTTTCCAGGATTAAAGGACTAATGTCTCAAAAGGATCTGGAAAAACTAATCCATGCGTTTATATTTAGTAGAATAGATTACTGCAACGGTGTTTTCACAGGTCTGCCTAAAAAGTGGACCATACAGCTGCAGCGGATCCAGAACGCTGCTGCACACGTCCTCACTAAGACTAAGAAAGTAGAGCACATAACCCCAGTTCTAAAGTCATTACACTGGCTCCCTGTATCTCAGAGAATAGACTTTAAAATACTTCTGTTAGTTTATAAATCCCTAAATGGCTTAGCACCTAAATACATTGCAGACTTGTTATCAGTGTATCAACTTTCCAGACCACTAAGGTCTTCTGGCTCCAGCCTGCTCTGCATACCTAGAACCAGAACTAAACAAGGAGAAGCAGCATTTAGTTCCTATGCTCCACTGATCTGGAACAAACTTCCAGAAAACTGTAAAAGTGCAGAAAGCCTGAGTTCTTTTAAATCAAGATTACAAACACATTTGTTTAAAATTGCCTTTGACTGTTCTAGTTAAACTGTTTTACTGTTTTTAATGTTCTTCTTTGTTTCTACATTCTATCTCTACTTGCTTTTATTCTATTTTCTATCTACATTTTATTCCTACTTGCGTTTATTTTGCTATATTTTAATCATGTAAAGCACTTTGCATTGTCTCTGTACTGAATTGTGCTATATAAATAAATTTCCCTTGCCTTGCATCTGTGACCAAGACAGCAAGTGTTTGTGATGTATCAAGAGCCACGGTATCCAGGGTAATGTCAGCACACCACCAAGAAGGACGAACCACATCCAACAGGATCAACTGTGGACACACGAGGAAGCTGTCTGAAAGGGATGTTCGGGTGCTAACCCGGATTTATCCAAAAAACATAAAACCACGGCTCCCCAAGTCACAGCAGAATTAAATGTGCACCTCAACTCTCCTGTTTCCACCAAAACTGTCCGTTGGGAGCTCCACAGGGTCAATATCCACGGCCAGGCTGCTATAGCCAAACCTTTGGTTACTCGTGCCAATGCCAAACGTCGGTTTCAATGGTGCAAATCTTGGGCTGTGGACAATGTGAAACATGTATTGTTCTCTGATGAGTCCACCATTACTGTTTTCCCCACATCCGGGAGAGTTACGGTGTGGAGAAGCCCCAAAGAAGCGTACCACTCAGACTGTTGCATGCCCAGAGCGAAGCAGTGATGGTTTGGGCAGCCATATCATGGCATTCCCTTGGCCCCATACTTGTGCTAGATGGGTGCGTCACTGCGTGGACTTGTTGTTGATTTTTATAATAAAAAGATTTCCCTTTTACACAACATTATGAATAACCTCAGAGCTTAAGAAAAGTATCTGCAATTTCAACAGTACTTTTACTCAGTTAAACATTTATTTAAGTGCATTATACATAGGAACTGGTCACAGTGATTGTAAGATGTTGAAAAACATTTATTCACAGTTTTTGCAAATAATATAAGTTTTAATTTCGGCCGGTGACGTCACCACAGGCCGCCGCTGCAAAATAAAGCGCTACATTGTTATTCCTTTGCTGGTGCTGAGCTGGAGCCAAAGCAAACCAGAGTGGTCAACTTCTTTAGTGCTTTGTGCATGTTTGTGCCGTTAAAATTAACGTTTGTGCTACTTTGGTTTCGGAGATATTATGAATTTTAATTTCAGTCGATGACGTCATCCCAGACCGCCGTTTCAAAATAAAGTGCTACGTTTTTCTTTCTTTGCTGGTGCTGAGCTGGATCCAAAGCAAACCACAGTGGGCTATTTTTTCAGTGCTTTGTTTGTGCAAAAACAACCTTGGAATAAAATAAAATAAAGTTTTCATTAAGATTTGCAGCCCAATAGTTTTTGGGGAGCGTTAAGTTTTTAATATTTTGTGCTGAGCTCAATACACAACAAACCAAATTGGTCTATATTTTTAGGCATTTCTAATTCAATCTATATGCTTTATACTTTCAGCTGATAACACAGTCAATATATTCATAGTTGAACAATATTTCCCACTTCATGCATAAAGCCAATAAAAAGTGGAATGGTCCTTCAGCCTCATTAAAGGTTTAGCTTAGGTGGACAAAGGAACGTTTTAGGAGATCGTTCCTTACAGTGTTGTTATACTTTATAGGCTGACCAGTGTGATTTATTTTTTGCAGTTTTTCTGTTATTGATTTTAGTTTGGGTATGTTTTCTGCGTTATATAAGCCTGTATACTTTAATTGCCCTTTTGTTAGGTGCAGACACCCCCAAATCTCCCTATTGTAGAGCAATAAAGGTTTGCTATTCTAATTAATTCAGAGGAGTAATGAACTATGACTACTAAGATCAACTATAACCAAGTTACTGTTTGAAAATGTTATAAACATTATACTCTCGAAGAAGAATAAACCCTTCTGATTAGGAAAAATAGACTTTATGAAAACAGTTGAACATTCTAATAAATGAAATGCCTTTTTTGGTGGCTCACTTGACATTGCTATCTAAAGTAAAGTTCTTTAAATGAGACAAAATAAATCCTAATATTTATTCAGGAATAAAGTACAAAACAATATAACACACATTTTACAATAGCAGCTAAAACAACTTGCATGATAAAAGAAAAATATAAAATTAAAAACTGCTTTCTTGAGAAAAGTGTTGAGACCAAACGGTAGATCTGACCACATCTTCTTACACAATTGAGGAACATCATTAAGGACGCCAGCCATCCTGCACAGAGACTGTTCCAGCCTCTCCCCTCAGTCAGGAAACTAAAAAAACAAACAAAAACATGTTTCCCAATAGATCTTTGCCAATAAGCAGGAATATATAAATCATTTTATAAGAATGCTGTAGGGGGGGGAGGCTCGGTAGATGACACAACTTCATAGTAATGTTAATGATTTATCAGTAGAAATACATTAAAAAGACTTACGTTTTTTCCAGTGTTGGCAATAACATATGATTTACCGTAGCACTTTATTTTGAAGCGGCGGGCTGGGATGACGTCATCGGTTGAAATTAAAATTCATAATATCTCCGAAACCAAAGCAGCAAAGATAATTTTAGCGGCACAAACCTGCACAAACGAAGCACTAAAAAAAGTAGCCCAGTTTGATCGGATTCGAAGGAAAATGGGGAGATGGTGAATTCTGGATGACCATAACAAATATTCTTTAATATCTTCAAAACCAAAACAGCACAAACGCTAATTTTAACGGCAAAAACCTGCACAAATGAAGCACTAACCATTCCGTCTATTTAACTGGGTTTTTTCTGTGGGTGGGGTGTCAGCTTCACGATCTCTCCTCCGCTGCAGCGGAGGAGAGATCGCGCTGCTGTTAGGCTTTTACTTCCATCCCTCCAGACTTCCATAGGCCATTGACAAATTTAATGAAAAGTAACTTAAAATTATCCTTAAAAGACAAAATGTTGAAAAGTCAAAGGGCTTATTTAACGCTTTGAGAACATATCTTGTATTCGGCCACAAAATCAACAATAGTAAAATGATCTTTTAAGCTTATAAGACCATTTTTAAGATGCCAATACGTGTAGCATATAGCTCAGTGGCGTGTAGACTAGCCACCGCATTTCTACCATAATATAAAACCGACATTAAATAAACGACTCACCGTCACGTAGTTGCAAAGAAAACACCCAATGGAACCTTTCGTCTGGGTTAATTGGACTTGATTCAACAATATCCTTCAGTAATTTAGGAAAAACGGCAGCACTAGCACTGCAAGCATTAGCAGCCACAACATGGAGGAGTTCACCTCTGACCCGGAACTCAAAGAGTACTGCTTGTTGTCTGCTCACACAGCGCCACTCGTGGACAGTATAGGAACTGCAGGAACGAAGTACGTCTTTTTCAGTAATCATTGTTGAATGATGATAATGCATTTGGCTGCCGCGTTTGACACCTCTTCTCTATACCATACTAATAAAATGATTGTGGTCTAAAACCAGGTGTTTCAGTTTCATTGTCCAACCCCTGTAGATGACTTATTTTCTAGCGATGATTTCTGTCACGAGGACATAATGCAGTGTTGTGCTGGCAGCCATCCCAACTAATAAAAATAAGATTTTTGATGGTGCTGTGTGGTGTGTCACATATATATATATATATATATATATATATATATATATATATGTGACACACCACACAGCACCATCAAATGGCAAAAGATGGCCTGGAACTGGCTGGAACAGGGGTTATTATTCCAGCCTCCTACAAGACACACAATCATATTAACATACTGTGTTTAAGAGCTCCTAAACTGATGTTGAGGCATGATACTTTCAGACAGGAGTAGTCTGTAAATTTGTGTCTGAAAAGGTGCAATCTCTGTATTTTGATCTGAGAGAGCTCCTAAACTGATGTTGAGGCATGATACTTTCAGACAGGCGTAGTCTGTAAATTTGTGTCTGAAAAGGTGCAATTTCAGTATTTTGATCTGAGACGCAGCCAATGAGGTGATTTCCAACAGCCGACAGTCAAGGGCAAAACTTCGTGTCTGCAAAGCTGCAAACTCTTGTTAGACGCTGCAGCGCTCCAAACTCCGTATTATGCCTGCTAATGAGCTAATTGCCAACAGCCGAGAGGAGAAGGTCTGCTGCAAACTCTTGTTAGACGCTGCAGCGCTCCAAACTCCGTATTGTGCCTGCTAATGAGCTAATTGTCAACAGCCGACAGGAGAAAGGTCTGAAGCGAAGCAGTATGGAAAATTGGTGTTATTAAAACATGATTAAATACTTGAATGTAGCATGATAAAATTAAATATGTGAATAAAAAAGTTAAAGGCATGAGGTGAACTGTATTGATTTAAATTAAAAAATCGTTTTTTAAAGCCAAAGGGAAATGAAATATTGGGTGACAATGTAATTCTCTGAAATTGGCACAGCTTGGAGTCGAACCTACGATCTTCTGCTTTGCAGCCCGACACCTAACCCACTCCCCCACAACACCAGTGCCGTGCTCAGCCGCGCATTTTTGAAAGGTCAACTGTGTTGAAGAAGTGGTTTTTGGTGAATTTTGTTCCAACCGTAAGCCGAAACGGCGTCAAGTACAAAAAGCCCTGATCGCGGCGTCGAGACCAACGTTTCGATATATGGTATGTGGGGGTAGACCCTACGGTTCGGGCTGTATTAACGGTACTATAATAATAATAATAATAATAATAATAAAGAAACCCTTATTAGGTGCATAGCATAAGGCCTCCGCCATGCATTTTCAATGCATAGGCGGGCGCCTAATAAAGAAACCCTTATTAGGTGCATAGCATAAGGCCTCCGCCATGCATTTTCAATGCATAGGCGGGCGCCTAATAATAATAACTAGAAACGTTCAACTTCTGAAGAAGTTGAAGAAGGCGCCCGCCTGGTGGTGGGCATGACCGGGCATGACCGTCAAAGGCGTATAACTGAAGTAATTTAATTGTTACTTGTAAAAAAAAAAAATAAATAAAAAAAAAAAAAATTGGGGGCCCCCCCATTGCTCCGGTGGGCCCAAGCGGCCCCTTAGTACGCCTATGGCTTTGACCGGCCCTGGCTGGCTGTCTGCAGGACGGAAAACAACTGCAGCTTACTCGCTCAACTTGGGGAGGGTTTGGGGTTGTTGCCGGTCTGAGGTGATTTGCGAAAAATCTATAAGACCTACACCAATGAGGGTTACATTTTCTGAATCCAGACAAAAAGACCTACATTTTGATGTATAATTCGTCTACGTAGAGTGAAAATTGAGCGAGTATGCTGAAGTTGTTTGGTCTTTTTCGCATAAGTTTGACTTTGGGGTTGTTGCCGGTCTGAGGTGATTTGCAAAAAATCTAAAACTCCTACACCAATGAGGGTTACATTTCCTAAATCCAGGCAGAAATACCTACGTTTTGATGTATAATTTGTGCACATAGAGTGAAAATTGAGCGAGTAGGCAAAAGTTGTTTGGTGTTTTTTGGAGAATTTTGTCACCATGGTAACTGAAAATGGCGTGATGAGAAAACGATAAAAGATATCCACGTTCCGTTTGCACTTCTGAAAAGTTCAAAGATATATCTACAAACTGGAAGTTAAACAATGTTCGTAGGTGAAAGCATGAGGACACAGTAGAGCGTTGAAAATTGCCATTTTTCTGTGTTTTTTTGCAAATGTTGTTCCAACCGTAACTGGAAATGACGTCAAGTGCAAAAAGCCTGCATCGCGTCGTCGAGACGAACGTTTCGATATATAGTAAGTGGGGGTACACCCTACGGTTCGGCCTGTAAAAATTTGGGGGCCCCCCCATTGCACCGGTGGGCCCAAGCAGCCCCTTAGTACGCCTATGGCTTTGACCGGCTCTGGATGGATAGCTGCAGCACAAAAAAAAACCAAACAACTCGCTGAATTTGGGGAAGGTTTGGGGTTGTTGCCGGTCTGAGGTGATTTGCGAAAATTCTATAAGTCCTACACCAATGAGGGTTACATTTCCTGAATCCAGACAAGAAGACCTACGTTTTGATGTATAATTTGTGCATGTAGAGTGAAAATTTAGCAAGTAGGCTAAAGTTGTTTGTTGGTTTCAGGATAATTTTGTCACCAGGGTAGGTGAAAATGGCGTGATGAAAAAAATCTATAAGTCCTACAGCAATGAGGGTTACATTTTCTGAATCCAGACAAAAATACCTACGTTTTGATGTATAATTTGTCTACGTAGAGTGTAAATTGAGCGAGTAGGCTAAAGTTGTTTGGTGTTTTTCGCATAAGTTTCACTTTGGGGTTGTTGCCGGTCTGAGGTGATTTGCAAGAAATCTAAAAGACCTACACCAATGAGGGTTACATTTCCTGAATCCAGACAGAAATACCTACGTGTTGATGTATAATTTGTGCACGTAGAGTGAAAATTGAGCAAGTAGGCTAAAGTTGTTCTGTGTTTTTTGGAGAATTTTGTCACCATGGTAACTGAAAATGGCGTGATGAGAAAACGATAAAAGATATCCACATTCCGTTTTCACTTCTGAATAGTTCAAAGATATATCTACAAACTGGAAGTTAAACGATGTTCGTAGGTGAAAGCATGACGACACAGTAGAGTGTTGAAAATGACCATTTTTCGGTGTTTTTTTGCGAATTTTGTTCCAACCGTAAGTCGAAATGGCGTCAAGTACAAAAAGCCCTGATCGCGGCGTCGAGACGAACGTTTCGATATATAGTATGTGGGGGTAGACCCTACGGTTCGGGCTGTATTAACGTTGACGGAAGATTAATAAACAATAATAATAAAGAAATCCTTATTAGGTGCATAACATAAGGCCTCCGCCATGCATTTTCAATGCATAGGCGGGCGCCTAACTAGAATCGTTCAACTTCTGAAGAAGTTGAAGAAGGCGCCCGCCTGGTGGTGCGTATAACTGAAGTAATTTAATTGTTACTTGTAAAAAAATAAAAAATAAATAAATAAATAAATTTGGGGGCCCCCCCCCATTGCTCCGGTGGGCCCAAGCGGCCCCTTAGTACGCCTATGGCTTTGACCGGCCCTGGCTGGCTGTCTGCAGGACGGAAAACAACTGCAGCTTACTCGCTCAACTTGGGGAGGGTTTGGGGTTGTTGCCGGTCTGAGGTGATTTGCGAAAAATCTATAAGTCCTACACCAATGTGGGTTACATTTCCTGAATCCAGACAAGAAGACCTACGTTCTGATGTATAATTTGTGTACGTACAGTGAAAATTGAGCGAGTAGGCTCAAGTTGTTCGTTGTTTTTTGCATAATTTTGACTTTGGAGTTGCTGTCGGTCTGAGGTGATTTGCGAAAAATCTATAAGACCTACACCAATGAGGGTTACATATTCTGAATCCAGACAAAAAGACCTACGTTTTGATGTATAATTTGTCTACGTAGATTGAAAATTGAGCGAGTATGCTGAAGTTGTTTGGTCTTTTTCGCATAAGTTTGACTTTGGGGTTGTTGCCGGTCTGAGGTGATTTGCGAAAAATCTAAAACACCTACACCAATGAGGGTTACATTTCCTAAATCCAGGCAGAAATACCTACGTTTTGATGTATAATCTGTGCACGTAGAGTGAAAATTGAGCGAGTAGGCAAAAGTTGTTTGGTGTTTTTTGGAGAATTTTGTCACCATGGTAACTGAAAATGGCGTGATGAGAAAACGATAAAAGATATCCACATTCCGTTTGCACTTCTGAATAGTTCAAAGATATATCTACAAACTGGAAGTTAAACAATGTTCGTAGGTGAAAGCATGAGGACACAGTAGAGCGTTGAAAATTGCCAGTTTTCTGTGTTTTTTTGCAAATGTTGTTCCAATCGTAACTGGAAATGACGTCAAGTGCAAAAAGCCTGCATCGCGTCGTCGAGACGAACGTTTCGATATATAGTAAGTGGGGGTACACCCTACGGTTCGGCCTGTAAAAATTTGGGGGCACCCCCATTGCTCCGGTGGGCCCAAGCGGCCCCTTAGTACGCCTATGGCTTTGACCGGCCCTGGCTGGCTGTCTGCAGGACGGAAAACAACTGCAGCTTACTCGCTCAACTTGGGGAGGGTTTGGGGTTGTTGCCGGTCTGAGGTGATTTGCGAAAAATCTATAAGTCCTACACCAATGTGGGTTACATTTCCTGAATCCAGACAAGAAGACCTACGTTCTGATGTATAATTTGTGTACGTACAGTGAAAATTGAGCGAGTAGGCTCAAGTTGTTCGTTGTTTTTTGCATAATTTTGACTTTGGAGTTGCTGTCGGTCTGAGGTGATTTGCGAAAAATCTATAAGACCTACACCAATGGGGGTTACATTTTCTGAATCCAGACAAAAAGACATACGTTTTGATGTATAATTTGTCTACGTAGATTGAAAATTGAGCAAGTATGCTGAAGTTGTTTGGTCTTTTTCGCATAAGTTTGACTTTGGGGTTGTTGCCGGTCTGAGGTGATTTGCGAAAAATCTAAAACACCTACACCAATGAGGGTTACATTTCCTAAATCCAGGCAGAAATACCTACGTTTTGATGTATAATCTGTGCACGTAGAGTGAAAATTGAGCGAGTAGGCAAAAGTTGTTTGGTGTTTTTTGGAGAATTTTGTCACCATGGTAACTGAAAATGGCGTGATGAGAAAACGATAAAAGATATCCACATTCCGTTTGCACTTCTGAATAGTTCAAAGATATATCTACAAACTGGAAGTCAAACAATGTTCGTAGGTGAAAGCATGAGGACACAGTAGAGCGTTGAAAATTGCCATTTTTCTGTGTTTTTTTGCAAATGTTGTTCCAATCGTAACTGGAAATGACGTCAAGTGCAAAAAGCCTGCATCGCGTCGTCGAGACGAACGTTTCGATATATAGTAAGTGGGGGGTACACCCTACGGTTCGGCCTGTAAAAATTTGGGGGGCCCCCCATTGCACCGGTGGGCCCAAGCAGCCCCTTAGTACGCCTATGGCTTTGACCGGCTCTGGATGGATGGCTGCAGCACAAAAAAACCCCAAACAACTCGCTGAATTTGGGGAAGGTTTGGGGTTGTTGCCGGTCTGAGGTGATTTGCGAAAATTCTATAAGTCCTACACCAATGAGGGTTACATTTCCTGAATCCAGACAAGAAGACCTACGTTTTGATGTATAATTTGTGCATGTAGAGTGAAAATTGAGCAAGTAGGCTAAAGTTGTTTGTTGGTTTCTGGATAATTTTGTCACCAGGGTAGGTGAAAATGGCGTGATGAAAAAAATCTATAAGTCCTACAGCAATGAGGGTTACATTTTCTGAATCCAGACAAAAAGACCTACGTTTTGATGTATAATTTGTCTACGTAGAGTGTAAATTGAGCGAGTAGGCTAAAGTTGTTTGGTGTTTTTCGCATAAGTTTCACTTTGGGGTTGTTGCCGGTCTGAGGTGATTTGCGAAAAATCTAAAACACCTACACCAATGAGGTTTACATTTCCTAAATCCAGGCAGAAATACCTACGTTTTGATGTATAATTTGTGCATGTAGAGTGAAAATTGAGCAAGTACGCAAAAGTTGTTTGGTGTTTTTTGGAGAATTTTGTCACCATGGTAACTGAAAATGGTGTGATGAGAAAACGATAAAAGATATCCACATTCCGTTTGCACTTCTGAATAGTTCAAAGATATATCTACAAACTGGAAGTTAAACGATGTTCGTAGGTGAAAGCATGACGACACAGTAGAGTGTTGAAAATGACAATTTTTCGGTGGTTTTTTGCAAATGTTGTTCCAACCGTAACTGGAAATGACGTCAAGTGCAAAAAGCCTGCATCGCGTCGTCGAGACGAACGTTTCGATATATAGTAAGTGGGGGTACACCCTACGGTTCGGCCTGTAAAAATTTGGGGGCCCCCCCATTGCACCGGTGGGCCCAAGCAGCCCCTTAGTACGCCTATGGCTTTGACCGGCCCTGGATGGATGGCTGCAGCAAAAAAAAAAAACCAAACAACTCGCTGAATTTGGGGAAGGTTTGGGGTTGTTGCCGGTCTGAGGTGATTTGCGAAAATTCTATAAGTCCTACACCAATGAGGGTTACATTTCCTGAATCCAGACAAGAAGACCTACGTTTTGATGTATAATTTGACTACGTAGAGTGAAAATTGAGCGAGTAGGCTCAAGTTGTTCGTTGTTTTTTGTATAATTTTGACTTTGGGGTTGCTGCCGGTCTGAGGTGATTTGCGAAAAATCTATAAGACCTACACCAATAAGGGTTACATTTCCTGATTCCAGACAAAACTACCTACGTTTTGATGTATAATTTGTGCATGTAGAGTGAAAATTGAGCAAGTAGGCTAAAGTTGTTTGTTGGTTTCTGGATAATTTTGTCACCAGGGTAGGTGAAAATGGCGTGATGAAAAAAATCTATAAGTCCTACAGCAATGAGGGTTACATTTTCTGAATCCAGACAAAAAGACCTACGTTTTGATGTATAATTTGTCTACGTAGAGTTTAAATTGAGCGAGTAGGCTAAAGTTGTTTGGTGTTTTTCGCATAAGTTTCACTTTGGGGTTGTTGCCGGTCTGAGGTGATTTGCAAGAAATCTAAAAGACCTACACCAATGAGGGTTACATTTCCTGAATCCAGACAGAAATACCTACGTGTTGATGTGTAATTTGTGCACGTAGAGTGAAAATTGAGCAAGTAGGCTAAAGTTGTTCTGTGTTTTTTGGAGAATTTTGTCACCATGGTAACTGAAAATGGCGTGATGAGAAAACGATAAAAGATATCCACATTCCGTTTTCACTTCTGAATAGTTCAAAGATATATCTACAAACTGGAAGTTAAACGATGTTCGTAGGTGAAAGCATGACGACACAGTAGAGTGTTGAAAATGACCATTTTTCGGTGTTTTTTTGCGAATTTTGTTCCAACCGTAAGTCGAAATGGCGTCAAGTACAAAAAGCCCTGATCGCGGCGTCGAGACGAACGTTTCGATATATAGTATGTGGGGGTAGACCCTACGGTTCGGGCTGTATTAACGGTGACGGAAGATTAATAAACAATAATAAAGAAATAGGTGCATAACATAAGGGCTCCGCCATGCATTTTCAATGCATAGGCGGGCGCCTAATAAAGAAATCCTTATTAGATGCATAGCATAAGGCCTCCGCCATGCATTTTCAATGCATAGGCGGGCGCCTAACTAGAAAATTTCTAGTTATTGCCTCGTGGTGCATACCGTACTGTCAAGAATAGCAAAAGGAAGTAACACTGCAAATTTCAGCTTCCTACGGTCTTCACAGCCCCCGCAGCGGCCGTCCAAAGGTGCCATGTTAAGTCAATGGAGCGTGTCCCTAGGAGCCGCTGGCTTGCAGCGTTGTCATGGAGACTGTCTCACAGCTGAAGCCCTCTGTCTTAATTATCATTACCTTTATCATGTGAGGTACTGAGGTGAATGTGTGATTTCAGTGTCTTTGGAGCATTTCTGCAACATGTAGCAGAGGCAAAGAGGGGTCAAAAATGGATGTTTGACACCTCATAAAATATATATGCTTTATCTGACATGGAACAAATTTGTTGTGGAGCTTCCCCTCTAAGGCAAGTACGGACTCTGTCAAGCAAAAGTTGGTAGGAACTTCCTAGAGCTACTTCCGGTTAGCAACATGCTAACCGTTAGCCGCTAACAAGGTTGTGTTCAGTATCACCGGGGGATTGTACTCTGTCAGTCTGGTCCATATCCTGTGCTGGGAAGTGCCTCAAATAGGGAGAAAATACGTCGCCATGGTAACTCAAAATGGCGGGTGGCTTTGGCCCATTGAAAAGCATTGGATATTTGACACCTCCTAACATGGAGATGCTTTATCCGACATGGCCCAAATTTGTTGTGGAGCCTTCTCTCTAAAGGAAGTACAGACTCTGTGAAGCATAAGTTTGTACGAGCTTCCTAGAGCTACTTCCGGTTAGCAACGTGCTAACCATTAGCCGCTAACATGGTTGTGTTCAGTATCACCGGGGGATTGTACTCTGTCAGTTTGGTCCAAATCCTGTACTGGGATGTGCTTCAAATAGGGAGAAAATACGTTTTTTATAACGTTGCCATGGTAACTCAAAATGGCGGGTGGTACAAAAAAATACTTCATAGGATCAGCACACATGTTTTGTTATACATACTGTGGGGATTATAATATAAACCTCTAAGTGTTCCACACCGGGATTCGATCCCATGACCTCTTGCATGCAAAGCCTGCACTTTCCATCTGAGCTATACTGTAGCGCCATATATGGGCATGCAGTATTGGAACCATAAGGGGTTTGATCCCCCATTGAAAAGCATTGGATGTTTGACACCTCATAGCTTGGAGATGCTTTATGCGACGTAGCCCAACTTTCTTGTGGAGCTTTCTCTCTAGAGTAAGAACAGACTCTGTGAAGCAGAAGTTGGTGAGACCTTCCTAGAGCTACTTCCTGTTAGCAACATGCTAACCGTTAGCCGCTAACAGGGTTGTGTTCAGTATCACCAGGTGAGTGTACTCTGTCAGTTTGGTCCAAATCCTGTACTGGGAAGTGCCTCAAAAAGGGTGCCAATACTTAATGTCACCAAAGGTCACCAAAGGTCATGAGTCAGATCGGCCTCCTTTAGCAACTCAGCCTCACCCCATCTGGGCCCAGAACTCAACATTTGACCAAAATGGTCAGTAGCGCCATTTCCCACAGGTGGGTGGTGCTGTATTGGCCAATTGGGTCGTGTCTGGTTATCAAGCCAGGTCCTGTTGGAAGCAAAGGCCCAATAGGAAAGCATGTGAAATCCAAAATGGCACAGAAAAGTGACACATGGCTGAAAGTCACATGAAAATTTTAAAAGATAAGATAAGATAAGATAAGATAGTCTTTATTGATCTCACAATGGAGAAATTCACTCGTCACATCGGCTCATACAAGGAGGTGCAGAGTAGGGAAGGTGCATTCAGTTATATACAGTGAATCTTCATATCTACAATGGATCAAAAGAATACCAAAAACAAAAAATACAAAAAAGGAAATAGGAATGTAAATGTCTCATTTACATTCTTAGTGGTCTATATATATATATATATATATATATATATATATATATATATATATATAAACATATCTATATACTTAAATATATACATATATCTATGCGCCTACTTACATACGCACCTACGCGTAGTGCATATACATTGTATACATTTGTACATACATACATACATGTGTACTGACTTATGTTCAAGTGTTGATAGCAGCAGAAGTCACTACATCAGGATTATTGCACGGGTTGTAGGACAGTGTGTTAAATAGATTATTGCACCCTGGTTATTGCACATTAAATATTACAGTTATGGTCACAGTTGCAGTTACAGTGCAGCATTGTAAAATCTAATAGCAGCAGGAATAAATGACCTGCGGTAGCGCTCCTTTTTACAGACAGGATGTCTAAGTCTTGCACTGAAGGAGCTGCTCAGCCCCTCTACAGTCTGGTGCAGGGGGTGGAAGGTGTTGTCCATGATGGATGTGAACTTGGACAACACCCTCCTCTCAGCTACTTCCTCCACTGAGTCCAGAGTGCAGCCTAGGACAGAAGTGGCCTTCCTCACCAGCTTGTTCAGCCTCTTTCTGTCCCGCTCTGCACTGCCAGGAGCCCAGCAGACGACAGCGTAGAGGAGGGCTGAGGCCACCACAGAGTCATAGAAAGTTTTTAGCAGAGGCCTGCTCACTCCAAAGGACCTCAGCCTCCTGAGGAGGTGGAGCCGGCTCTGGCCCTTCTTATACAGGGCGTCGGTGTTATGTGTCCAGTCCAGCTTATTGTTGACGTGAACACCCAGGTATTTGAAACTCTCCACAGTTTCTATGTCCTGCCCCTGGATGTTCACAGGTGAGTGAGGTGGGGGTCTTCTCCTGAAGTCGATCACCATCTCCTTGGTCTTACTGGTGTTTAAGCACAGATCGTTCTTCTCACACCAGTCCACAAAGTCCATGATGACCGACCGGTACTCCAGCTCGTTCCCCTCAGACACACAGCCCACAATGGCCGAGTCGTCAGAGAACTTCTGAAGGTGGCAGCTGTCCGTGTTGTAGGTGAAGTCCGAGGTGTAGAGGGTGAAGAGAAACGGAGATAGAACGGTGCCCTGGGGGGCCCCGGTGCTGCAAAGTGCCACCTCTGACTGACAGCCGTGCAGCCGCACGTACTGAGGGCGGTCAGTGAGGTAGTCCATGGTCCAGTCAGCTAGATGTTTGTCCACCCCAGCGTCTTCCAGCTTCCCCCTCAGCAGCACCGGTCTGATGGTGTTGAAAGCGCTGGAGAAGTCAAAGAACATGACTCTCACAGCGCTCCCGGTGGTCTCCAGGTGGGTGAGCGCCCGCTGCAGCAGGTAGATGATGGCGTCCTCTACTCCGATGTTGGGCTGGTAGGCAAACTGCAGCGGGTCCAGAGTGGGGCTCACCACAGTGCGCAGGTGAGCTAGGATGAGGCGCTCCATGGTCTTCATCAGGTGGGAGGTCAGGGCGACTGGTCTGAAGTGGGCCGGTTCCCTGGCGTGCGGCGTTTTGGGAACCGGTACCACACAGGAAGTCTTCCACAGGGTGGGCACCACCCCCAGGCTGAGGCTCAGGTTGTAGATGTAGCTGAGGACCTCACAGAGCTCATCTGCACAGGTCCTCAGCAGCCTGGGGGGGATGCCGTCCGGTCCTGAGGCTTTCCTTTGTTTCAGCCTTATCAGCTGTCCTCTGACCTGCATTGGTGTGACTGTGAGGGGGGAGGAAGGTAGGGCTGAAGGTGTGGATGGGTCAGTCGTTGATAGGAGTGGCGGTGGGGGGGATGGTAGATCTCTGGAGGGCTGGTGGTTGGAGTCGTGTGGAGAGTTGAGGGCAAGGAGGGGGCCAGTGTGGGGGGAGTCGAACCGAGTGAAGAATGTGTTCAACTCATCTGCAGACTTGGTGTCTCCGTCTGCAGCCCTGCTGGTCCTCTGCCCGAAGCCGGAGATGTTCTTCAGACCTCTCCACACGTCCCTGACGTTGTTCTGTGCCAGCTGCTCCTCCATCTTCTTCCCATAATCCTTCTTTGCCGCCCTGATCTTCCACTGGAGCTCCCGCTGGACTCTACGCTGCTCCTCTCTGTCCCCTGAGTAGAAAGCCCTCTTCTTCTGGTTCAGGAGGACTTTCAGCTCAGGGGTCACCCAGCGGGGGTTGTTTGGAAAGCATCGTAGCCGTCGTGTAGGCACGATGCTCTCCACACAGAAGTTCATGTAGTCAGTGATGCATTCAGTCAGGCTGTTGATGTCCTCTCCATGAGAGCTTTGGAACATGCTCCAGTCTGTGGTTCTGAAACAATCCCTCAGCTTCTCACTGGCTTCGTCTGACCAAACTTTCACTGACTTCTTCTGTGCTATTGTTCTCCTCACCAGTGGGATGTAGTGGGGGAGCAGATAGACGAGGTTGTGGTCTGAGCGTCCCAGAGGGGGGAGGGGGGCGGAGGTGTAGGCATCCTTAACGTTAGCATAAAAAAGGTCCAGCGTTTTATTGTCCCTTGTTTTACACGTGACGTACTGGGTGAGCGTGGGGAGGGTGGAGCGGAGGGAGGCATGGTTGAAATCCCCTGTGATCAGCAGGAGAGCGCGGGGGTGCTGTGTTTGCAGTTTGTTTACAGCGGCGTGGATCCGCTCACACGCGGTGGCGGCGTCCGCGGACGGAGGGATGTAAACACAGAGCATGATCACGTGGCCGAACTCTCTCGGCAAGTAATAAGGTCTTAAGCTCACTGCGAGAAGTTCAACATCCGAGCAGCATATCTGCTGCTTCACGTGAACATGCGCCGCGCCACACCACCTCTCATTCACAAACACCGCCAGCCCTCCCCCTCTCTTTTTTCCGCTCCCCGCAAAAGTTCTGTCCGCGCGGATAAGTTTAAAGCCGTCCGTGGAGATCACTGAGTCCGGGACAGATCCATCTAACCACGTCTCCGTGAAGCACATAATACTAGCGTCTCTGTACTTACTCTGGAAACGGGTTAGTGCTGTGAGTTCCTCGGTCTTGTTTCGTAAAGATCTAACGTTTCCAGTGACAACCGATGGTAAATAACCTTTCCTCCGCTTCGTCCTCCCGCCCCGACATCCTCTCCGCCTCCTCCGTATTTCTGCGGGGATGTATAGTTTCTCAGCGTGGTGATGAACGGGGCCGCAGCGCGGGGAGTCACGTAGTCCTAGAAGCTGGTTCCTCGTGTAGATCAAGGGACGCTCGGAGTTGCGGACAAAGGGATCTCCACTCGCGGCATCGAAATGTGCCGAAAGTAACAAAAATATAATCACTAGAGTCCCAAACGTTGGTTTCTTCAGGGCATCTAGGCTCAGAATACCCGATGCGGTATTCAAAAATATACAAGCAATCCAGAAAACACAATAAAAAGGAGAAAGTAGGAAAAGAAGGGATACCGCCGATGTGACTGGCTGCTGCCTGCGCAGCGCCATCTTGGAAATGTTAAGAGGAAGTGACTGTGCGAATTTCAGATTCCTACATTAATCACAGCTGCTGCAGTGAGCGTTGAAAGTTGGCATTCTATCCCAATGGAGCGTCTCCCTCTGGCCAGCAGAGTGCCGTCGTCATGGAAACTCACTCACACCTCTGCTGCAGGCCAGTCTACCGAAGTGCAGACACTTTGCTCAAGCTATGTCCCATTGGGTTATAATGGAGAACTTTGCCTCGAACAACGCTCCATATCTCCTGATCCGTAAATGGTAGAGACGTAATTTTTTCTGCGTTTATTTCGTAACGGATAGGGGAAGAAGACAGGCTATCGGTTTTTGCTGGAAAAAGTTTAATAAAGGCGTGAAAAATTATGATATAAAGGTGATTTTTATGGAATTTCAGAAATCCTCTAAAAACGGTCCGAAGAAATTGCTGTAGCTGAAAAAGTATAAGAGATATCAAAATAATTCTTTCACTATGAGTATCAGCAGGCTTTTGAGGACTATGGTGCTCATTTTCATGTTTGTACAAAAATCGGTGTAGGCACAGCGACGATGTAAAAAAGTGGATGATGTGGGAAAATGCAGCTCAAAAGCGTTTTGAGGATTTTGCACATTCGCTACTCCCGAACAAATTGTTCCTGCGGCAAAACCGTAACAGTTATCCAAACAATTCCTTTTTTATGAGTGCCAGAAGGGTCAGGACATTCATGTGTGAAAATCTCATGCTTGTACATGAAACGGTTTAGGAGTAGCGACGATGCGAAAACATGTGATGTTTTGGATTTTCAGACGTCATTTTTCAAAACCGCTCCATAGGAAATGAATGGGGGAGGTTTCGGGTTTGTGTCGCTCTGAGGTGATTTGCGAAAAATCTATAAATGCTACACCAATGAGGGTTACATTTCCTGAATCCAGACAAAAATACATACGTTTTGATGTATAATTTGTCTACGTAGAGTGAAAATTGAGCGAGTAGGCTGAAGTTGTTCAGAGTTTTGAAATCTTTGAAAACGCTAGAGTGGGCCACTCTAAGAGTCTGAGAATTCCGTCATTGACTTTCATTATAAACGATGATTTCGCTGATTTTTGGACATGAGCTTTGAGGAGTAACTGTGAAGAGACGATAAAAGATATCCCCATCCCGTTTTCACTTCTGAGTGGTTCACAGATATGTCTACAAACTGGAAGTTAAACGGTGTTCGTAGGTGAAAGCATGACGACACAGTACAGCGTTGAAAATGGCCATTTGGAGGCTTTTTTGAGGCTTTCTTTCTGCACTTTCCATCTGAGCTATACTGTAGCGCCATATATGGGCATGCAGTATTGGGACCATAAGGGGTTTGATCCCCCATTGAAAAGCATTGGATGTTTGACACCTCATAGCTTGGAGATGCTTTATGCGACGTAGCCCAAATTTCTTGTGGAGCTTTCTCTCTAGAGTAAGAACAGACTCTGTGAAGCAGAAGTTGGTGAGACCTTCCTAGAGCTACTTCCGGTTAGCAACATGCTAACAGTTAGCCGCTAACAGGGTTGTGTTCAGTATCACCAGGTGAGTGTACTCTGTCAGTTTGGTCCAAATCCTGTACTGGAAAGTGCCTCAAATAGGGTGCCAATACTTAATGTCACCAAAGGTCACCAAAGGTCATGAGTCAGATTGGCCTCCTTTAGCAACTCAGCCTCACCAGATCTGGGCCCAGAACTCAACATTTGACCAAAATGGTCAGTAGCGCCATTTCCCACAGGTGGGTGGTGCTGTATTGGCCAATTGGGTCGTGTCTGGGCATCATGCCAGGTCCTGTTGGAAGCAAAGGCCCAATAGGAAAGCATGTGAAATCCAAAATGGGACAGAAAAGTGACACATGTCTGAAAGTCACATGGAAATTTTAAAATGTTAAGAGGAAGTGACTGTGCGAATTTGCATGGAGGCACCTCCATTTGCCTCCTCATTGCAAATGCCATGGCAGGTGCCTAATAAAGAAATCCTTATTAGGTGCATAACATAAGGCCTCCGCCATGCATTTTCAATGCATAGGCGGGCGCCTAATAACTAGAAAATTTCTGAAGAAATTTAAGAAGGCGCCCGCCATCTGTATGTGCTGAAAAGGAAAATGTAAGCTCTTCAGAAAGAATGCTGCTCATTTCAAATATGTTTGCTCCCTTAAAAATCATCCTTGGTTGTAGGCTTTTTTTGCTTGGGGATTTTAAATCAAACGCTTTTAGAGGTTCTTCTTAAGCAGAGGTTTGATACAAGTGTTAAAAGATTTGTGTGCAGTTTGGCACCAGATTCAATGTGTTTAAGGGTGACACTTGACAAAAAGGTGTGCATACAGTACAGACTATTGTATTTAGACATAGATGTGCATATATAGATTTTCAAGTATTATAAATCACTGAAAGAATGAACTGAACTAACTGCATATAACATAGATTAATCACTGTAAAGGTGGGCGGACAGAAATAACTTTTCCTTTGTTAATGATCAATGCTTTGAAGGTCAGTAGGTGCAACAAAGTAGCTTAACCCTACAGCATATGTAGCGGTCGATGAAATTTATGACCCAATCGCAACATGACGGATCTTCCATCTCGGGTGCATCCTTGATCCATATCACCGCATGTATATGAGGTGAACCCCTTGCCTGAAACTCCACACGATAAAAGTAATCCTCAACAGGTCCAAGAGGCTGCGCTGGGGAAAGAATGAGGTCTGTAAAGGGCGCGTCCACTCTCTTGTCAAACATGCGCATGACAGTGACTAGATTGCTTCTAAGAATATTGCACTTTGCATTCCAGTCAAGTTCTGAAAACTCTACCTGTTGTCCATGCTGAGCTTTGATGGCCTCAATGAACTCTGGCCATCTCATTTCAGCAGCGGAGAAGGTCACAAAGAAGGTAGGTTTTCCAAGCTGCCAAACCACGGCGTGCAAATCAATATATATATATTAGGGCTGTCAAACGATTAAAAATTTTAATCACGATTAATCGCATAATGTCGATAGTTAACTCGAGATTAATCGCAAATTAATCGCATATTTTATCCTTTTATTTCTGAAAGTGCAATAGCCTGTTTGGGCATTTTAATATGCAATTTTGCAATAAATGACACTAATAAAATACATGCTTGTACAAAAAATATTTTTATTTTGTTATTTTTAAAGCACTTTTCAGAATTGGAATGAAAACATCCTGGTGCCAAATGTTAAACTCTGGACTATAATGGCTAAATGACTAATCATGACGCCCTGATGTTTACACAGTGTGTAAACAAATGTGTAAATAAATACCTGTTTTCATGCCGATATATTTTTTTTGCCTCTTAAACAAAGATAGACATGGTATTATGCATAAACATATAAATTAATAAAAATTGTACATTTCAATAAAGTCATAAGTTTTGTTCATTTCTTCACACTCTCTCTCTCACACATCTAATTCTGAGCTTTCACACCAACAACAATAATTTCTTTGAATATTTTTGCTTGCTGTTTCTATCCATATTCATAGAGTTTAAGCCTGGAAAAAGGTTTTAAATTTCCAGGTCATTCCAGTCTTACACTTTGCTTGCAACTGGGCCAGGAGCTTAATACCCTGAAAGAGAGTGTTTAGGAACTGATTAGTCACTCCAGGTACTTCGTTTGGGCAACGTGATTCATCCTTGGTTTGTCAAATACAGAGACAACAAATTAATAAGCATTAAAGCACGGTTTATGGGTTGGGGTTTCTGTTATCAACGTGTAAAAACTCATCTTCAGAACCAATCTCTGCTTAAAATGGTGATCTGCACCATGTAATCTACTTTCAGCAGTTATCACCGGTTATTGCACCGTAAACTGCAGAAAATACGAGCAGAGTTGCTCTGTCTGCCTTTACTTCCTATGGCGGAGGGATATTTCAGCTGGATACACTCAAATGTAGTGCAGGCAGGTCTCATAATAACCCCTATTTCATCACTTATTTTAGAGGCCAAATAAGCGATTTCACTTTCAGAAACCTGCCCAAAAAACCGCGACCCGTGACTCATGAAATTTAGAAGCACTTTTAGAAAAAAGAAGCCCAAAGTCGCATGAAATAAACAGTCTTTGGCAACAAACTGTAAAAGTGCAGAAAGCCTGAGTTCTTTTAAATCAAGATTACAAACACATTTGTTTAAAATTGCCTTTGACTGTTCTAGTTAAACTGTTTTACTGTTTTTATTGTTCTTCTTTGTTTCTACATTCTATCTCTACTTGCTTTTATTCTATTTTCTATCTACATTTTATTCCGACTTGCGTTTATTTTGCTATATTTTAATCATGTAAAGCACTTTGCATTGTCTCTGTACTGAATTGTGCTATATAAATAAATTGCCTTGCATCTGTGACCAAGACAGCAAGTGTTTGTGATGTATCAAGAGCCACGGGGTCCAGGGTAATGTCAGCACACCACCAAGAAGGACGAACCACATCCAACAGGATCAACTGTGGACACACGAGGAAGCTGTCTGAAAGAGATGTTCGGGTGCTAACCCGGATTGTATCCAAAAAACATAAAACCACGGCTCCCAGAGTCACAGCAGAATTAAATGCGACCTCAACTCTCCTGTTTCCACCAAAACTGTCCGTTGGGAGCTCCACAGGGTCAATATACACAGCCGGGCTGCTATAGCCAAACCTTTGGTTACTCATGCCAATGTCAAACGTCGGTTTCAATGGTGCAAATCTTGGGCTGTGGACAATGTGAAACATGTAAGTTTATAGTTCTCTGATGAGTCCACCTTTACTGTTTTCCCCACATCCGGGAGAGTTACGGTGTGGAGAAGCCCCAAATAAGCGTACCACTCAGACTGTTGCATGCCCAGAGCGAAGCAGTGATGGTTTGGGCTGCCATATCATGGCATTCCCTTGGCCCCATACATGTGCTAGATGGGTGCGTCACTGCGTGGACTTGTTGATTTTTATAATAAAAAGATTTCTCTTTTACACAACATTATGAATAACCTCAGAGTTTAAGAAAAGTATTTGCAATTTCAAGAGTACTTTTACTCAGTTAAACATTTATTTAAGTGCATTATGCATAGGAACTGGTCACAGTGATTGTAAGATATTGAAAAACATTTATTCACAGTTTTTGGGACTTAAAAACACACACTAAGTGCTGCTGTTAGACTTGAACTCCCATCCCTCCAGACTTCCATAGGCCATTGTTCATCTAGAGTTCACCATCCCCCCATTTTGCTTTGAATCCAACCAAGCTGGTCAACTTCTTTAGTGCTTCGTTTGTGCCGTTAAAATTAGCATTTATGCTGCTTTGGTTTCGCAGATAATATAAGTTTTAATTTCGGCCGGTGACGTCACCACAGGCCGCCGCTGCAAAATAAAGCGCTACATTGTTATTCCTTTGCTGGTGCTGAGCTGGAGCCAAAGCAAACCAGAGTGGTCAACTTCTTTAGTGCTTTGTGCATGTTTGTGCCGTTAAAATTAACGTTTGTGCTACTTTGGTTTCTGAGATATTATGAATTTTAATTTCAGCCAATGACTTCATCCCAGACCGCCGTTTCAAAATAAAGTGCTACGTTTTTCTTTCTTTGCTGGTGCTGAGCTGGATCCAAAGCAAACCACAGTGGGCTACTTTTTCAGTGCTTTTTTTGTGCAACAACAACCTTGGAATAAAATAAAATAAAGTTTTCATTAAGATTTGCAGCCCAATAGTTTTTGGGGAGCGTTAAGTTTTTAATATTTTTTGCTGAGCTCAATACACAACAAAGCAAATTGGTCTATATTTTTAGGCATTTCTAATTCAATCTATATGCTTTATACTTTCAGCTGATAACACAGTCAATATATTCATAGTTGAACAATATTTCCCACTTCATGCATAAAGCCAATAAAAAGTGGAATGGTCCTTCAGCCTCATTAAAGGTTTAGCTTAGGTGGACAAAGGAACGTTTTAGGAGATCGTTCCTTACAGTGTTGTTATACTTTATAGGCTGACCAGTGTGATTTATTTTTTGCAGTTTTTCTGTTATTGATTTTAGTTTGGGTATGTTTTCTGCGTTATATAAGCCTGTATACTTTAATTGCCCTTTTGTTAGGTGCAGACACCCCCAAATCTCCCTATTGTAGAGCAATAAAGGTTTGCTATTCTAATTAATTCAGAGGAGTAATGAACTATGACTACTAAGATCAACTATAACCAAGTTACTGTTTGAAAATGTTATAAACATTATACTCTCGAAGAAGAATAAACCCTTCTGATTAGGAAAAATAGACTTTATGAAAACAGTTGAACAGTCTAATAAATGAAATGCCTTTTTTGGTGGCTCACTTGACATTGCTATCTAAAGTAAAGTTCTTTAAATGAGACAAAATAAATCGTAATATTTATTCAGGAATAAAATACAAAACAATATAACACACATTTTACAATAGCGGCTAAAACAACTTGCATGATAAAAGAAAAATATAAAATTAAAAACTGCTTTCTTGAGAAAAGTGTTGAGACCAAACGTTAGATCTGACCACATCTTCTTACACAATTGAGGAACATCATTAAGGACGCCAGCCATCCTGCACAGAGACTGTTCCAGCCTCTCCCCTCAGTCAGGAAACTAAAAAAACAAACAAAAACATGTTTCCCAAGAGATCTTTGCCAATAAGCAGGAATATATAAATCATTTTATAAGAATGCTGTAGGGGGGGAGGCTCGGTAGATGACACAACTTCATAGTGATGTTAATGATTTATCAGTAGAAATATATTAAAAAGACTTACGTTTTTTCCAGTGTTGGCAATAACATATGATTTACCGTAGCACTTTATTTTGAAGCGGCGGGCTGGGATGACGTCATCGGTTGAAATTAAAATTCATAATATCTCCGAAAACAAAGCAGCATAAAGAGAATTTTAACGGCACAAACCTGCACAAACGAAGCACTAAAAAAAGTAGCCCAGTTTGATCGGATTCGAAGGAAAATGGGGAGATGGTGAATTCTGGATGACCTTAACAAATATTCTTTAATATCTTCAAAACCAAAACAGCACAAACGCTAATTTTAACGGCACAAACCTGCACAAACGAAGCACTAACCATTCCGTCTATTTAACTGAGTTTTTTCTGTGGGTGGGGTGTCAGCTTCACGCAGCTCTTTACCGGCGCTGCAGCGAAGGAGAGATCGCGCTGCTGTTAGGCTTTTACTGCCATCCCTCCAGACTTCCATAGGCCATTGACAAATTCAATGAAAAGTAACTTAAAATTATCCTTAAAAGACAAAATGTTGAAAAGTCAAAGGGCGTATTTAACGCTTTGAGAACATATCTTGTATTCGGCCACAAAATCAACAATAGTAAAATGATCTTTTAAGCTTATAAGACCATTTTTAAGATGCCAATACGTGTAGCATATAGCTCAGTGGCGTGTAGACTAGTCACCGCATTTCTACCATAATATAAAACCGACATTAAATAAACGACTCACCGTCACGTAGTTGCAAGGAAAACACCCAATGGAACCCTTCGTCTGGGTTAATTGGACTTGATTCAACAATATCCTTCAGTAATTTAGGAAAAACGGCAGCACAGCACTGCAAGCATTAGCAGCCACAAAATGGAGGAGTTCACCTCTGACCCGGAGCTCAAAGAGTACTGCTTGTTGTCTGCTCACACAGCGCCACTCGTGGACAGTATAGGAACTGCAGGAACGAAGTACGTCTTTTTCAGTAATCATTGTTGAATGATGATAATGCATTTGGCTGCCGCGTTTGACACCTCTGCTCTATACCATACTAATAAATGATTGTGGTCTAAAACCAGGTGTTTCAGTTTCATTGTCCAACCCCTGTAGATGACTTATTTTCTAGCGATGATTTCTGTCACGAGGACATAATGCAGTGTTGTGCTGGCAGCCATCCCAACTAATAAAAATAAGATTTAAGATTAAAATAGTACATTATAGTAGTAAAATAAATACAATTATTGTGGTTTAAGGACAAGTTTGGTACCTGCATTAAGGTTAATTTCCAAAGGTACTTGTCATTTTCAGACTAAAAAACATTCTAAAAACGTTCTAATTCAGTGAATATGACTGGATATTTAAACAGAAAATAATAATGAAATTAATTATTCTTTCAACTAGCAGTTTTTGAGTATGACTAAAATTCGAGGCAGTGAAGGAGGGTAACTGATAAGTGATGGCTGATGGTGGAGAGCTTGCAGGCCTGGCTTCGGTGGAGAAGCAGCAAACAACTGTGGCAGGAAATGGGACTTTCATTTCAATGCAATGCAATGCAAAACTGGAGAACAGTAGAAATCAGTAGAGTGAGAAAAACTGGCCCTGATGTCCTCCAGTAGCCTAAGCCTGATTGTAGGATGTCCCTGAACTCTCGTTACATTACAAAGTTTACAATAATAAGGAGAGCCAGCGAAATGCTTGAGGCAGGATTTGACAGGAAAAGGAGGAGATTAAGTATTAATATAAAATAAATTAATAAACAATACATAAAATACTTTAATGTTTTCTTAAAACATCTGAATACAAGCTGTCCCAAAACATGTTAAATAAATTCCTTTATCATCATTCATTTATACCAGTTGTTCAAGTTATTTAATTGTTACTTGTAAAAAAAAATAATTATTATTGTAAATTAGAAATGTCCCATGCTCCTGAATGCACCATAGCTTTCTGACGCTCGCGAACGCATCACACTGGTCTGAGAACGCAGCGCTGTGTACAGGCACGTTTCTGCTTAAGACAAAGCTTTGCCGTTTGTAGAACTCATGTCGGCTGGCACGGTTTATTGTTCTATGTGAATGACAAGAGACCACAACAAATGAGCCTGCTAATGAGCCAACAGCCGACAGGAGAAGGTCTGCATCGAAGCAGCATGGAAAATTGGTGTTATTAAAACATGATTAAATACTTCAATGTAGCATGAAAAAATAAAATATGTGAATAAAAAAAGTTAAAGGCTTATATTATTATAACTTCTGAAGAAGTTGAAGAAGGCGCCCGCCTGGTGGTGCGTATAACTGAGGTTATTGAATTGTTACTTGTAAAAAAAAAAAAGGAAAATTTGAGGGCCCCCCCCATTGCACCAGAGGGCCCTTAGTACGCCTATGGCTTTGACTGGCCCTGGCTGGCTCTCTGCTGCATGGAAAACTACCAACAACTGCAGCTCAATTTGGGGAGGGTTTTTTGCCGGTCTGAGGTGATTTGCGAAAAATCTATAAATCGTACACCAATGCGGGTTACATTTCCTAAATCCAGACAAAAAGACCTACATTTTGATGTATAATTTGTCTACGTAGAGTGAAAATTGAGTGAGTAGGCTGAAGTTTTTCGGTCTTTTTTTACATTATTTTGACTTTGGGGTTGTTGCCGGTCTGAGGTGATTTGCGAAAAATCTATAAGACCTACAGCAATGAGAGTTACACTTCCTGAATCCAGACAGAAATACCTACGTTTTGATGTATAATTTGTCTACGTAGAGTGAAAATTGAGCGAGTAGGTTCAAGTTGTTTGTTGTTTTTTGCATTATTTTGACTTTGGGGTTGCTGCCGGTCTGAGGTGATTTGCGAAAAATCTGTAAGACCTACCCCAATGAGGGTTACATTTCCTGAATCCAGACAAAAAGACCTACCTTTTGATGTATAATTTGTGCATGTAGAATGAAAATTGAGCAAGTAGGCTAAAGTTATTTGTTGGTTTTTGGATAATTTTGTCACCAGGGTAGGTGAAAATGGCGTGATGAAAAAAATCTATAAGTCCTACACCAATGAGGGTTACATTTTCTGAATCCAGACAAAAAGACCTACGTTTTGATTTATAATGTGTCTACGTAGAGTGAAAATTGAGCGAGTAGGCTAAAGTTGTTTGGTGTTTTTCGCATAAGTTTCACTTTGGGGTTGTTGCCGGTCTGAGGTGATTTGCAAGAAATCTAAAAGACCTACACCAATGAGGGTTACATTTCCTGAATCCAGGAAATGTAACCCTCAGTTACATTTAATACAGTTCGGGCTGTATTAACGGTGACGGAAGATTAATAAACAATAATAATAATAATAAAGAAACCCTTATTAGGTGCATAACATAAGGCCCGCCATGCATTTTCAATGCATAGGCGGGCGCCTAATAATAATAAAAATAAAGAAACCCTTATTAGGTGCATAGCATAAGGCCTCCACCATGCATTTTCAATGCATAGGCGGGCGCCTAATAAAAATAAAGAAACCCTTATTAGGTGCATAACATAAGGCCTCCGTCATGCATTTTCAATGCATAGGCGGGCGCCTAATAAAAATAAAGAAACCCTTATTAGGTGCATAACATAAGGCCTCCGCCATGCATTTTCAATGCATAGGTGGGCGCCTAATAAAGAAACCCTTATTAGGTGCATAGCATAAGGCCTCCGCCATGCATTTTCAATGCATAGGCGGGCGCCTAAATAGTTAAAAATGTCCTTGCACGTTATATGAGGCCACTTCTTCATATCATCCTCTCAGTCATAAATAGTTTGAGGCTGTGGCACTGAGCTGCCACTACAATTGCTCTGCAATTTTTGGAAATGTTGCTGTGACAGTTTACCATTTCAATCAAGCTAATGTTATTTGGCCTAGGGAAGCGCTGAAATGGAAGTGCCGCACAAAAAAACGGAAGTTGGACCCATATTTACTTCTGCGTTCAAAAATAAAGTGGATAGTTCAGAAACAATTCAGAATGAATAAAAAACAACCTTACAAATAGACTAAGCGGTGTTTTAGACTGCATCTGGTTAGCGGATCTGTTTTCTGATCCAACGTGCGGCTATGTCTGGTTCGGAATGAAAGCTTTATCTGGCAGCTACTCTTCCCCCTTGTCTCCTGCATACGCAGTACCAGACCGTACTGTCTTATTTTCACCACTGGTTAAGACCAAAATTATTTAACTCTGATCGGTCTTCCTGCTGCTCTGTTAACAATAATTGCAGCAGGAATTACTGATGGCCACAAGCTATGAAAGAAGCTGAAACAGCTCAGCAGCAGGCGGTGTTTAGACTGAGCTGTGAATGGACAGACATGTGAACAGATCATCCAAACAACTGGACGATATAGAAAAAACGCATATTGATAAAATAGAAATCATATAGATCAATATTGATAATTATCAACAAATTCAAATTCAACTCAACCCTTTATTTAATCAACTTTTTACCAAAACTGCAAGTTTTTATAAAAAAGAAAACGTTCTCTCTGAACTCTTTGAAGGGGGTGGAGCGTGATCACAGAGCGTTCCTGGGTCTTCATTTGTGATTGGCTGGGAGGATGTAATGAATGTAGTAGTATTAATCTACATAGCTAGAATGCGAAAGGAAGAAAAATTGTTAATCTACTGAACTTTTTATTGACTCTTTTTTTTCTATCATCGATATACGTCTATGGATCCATATATATTGATATTGAATTATTGTCCGCAAATGCGTGTGTCACACGGTCATTGCATGAGACTTGAGAACTCTGGGAAAAAGTATTTGCCCCCCCCCCACACACACACACACACACACACAAAATTCCTAGGGGAAACACTGCTGTCCATTTGTCTCTTGTCTTCTTTCTTTGTCGTCTTTTTTCTTTCTGCTTATATTTGTGTTTCGCACTCTGCGTCTGTAGCTTTATTTCCATCCAATTCTACGTACTTTTAAAATGTTGCAAAATAGAAAATGCAAATCAAACCTGTTTCCATCAACTGGTTTCTAATAAATTAACCAGGCGACGTGAAGCTTTATGTCGTCATATGTTGACGTTATGCTGTAACAAACAGGAAGTAGAGGTTACTAACTTGCACAGACCACAGATAATGTAATGAAGCGAGGTTTTAATCAAAGTGTTACTTTTTTTGACAGAGGAGACTAAGAGATGCTCGAGTCTCTTCATCAGTCCACACGTACCTGTTCCCATAACCCTGTTTCCAAGGGTTATGGGAACATTCAGGAAGACCCCGGTAGCAGAAAAAAACAGTCATGTGAGGTAAATGTTCGCTATGTCACAGCTTATTTAAAAAATGTTTCCATCTCCTCTTTAGTTTACTTACTGTTTTTCGGAAAAGTAAAAATCAAATCAAGCAAGCATATTTTTTGTGAAATTTATGTTGTTAATTCAAATTCTGCCGCTTCCTTCAACCTTTTCTAATGTAATATTTCAAAATACACATTAAAAAGGTTGATGGAAACATGACTTGTGTGTGTTTGTCCGTGTGAGAGGGAGTGCGTTTCTCTGTCTATACTATCTCTCTCCTCTCTAGTGGTCTGTCTCTGTTGTCTCAGGACTAGCTCTTGCCTTTCTTCTGCTATCTCACTCCCCACAGCATGCTCTCTCTTGCTCTTTCTTAATCTGGCAATAATATTAAATGGTATCTGCTTATGAATGCTGAACTTGTACAAATAAAAAGTTTCACCATCTTATTAAAATTGCGATGGACTTCATTTTTGAGCAAGTTCACACTGCCATCTGTTATCTGCGTTGCAGGTGTTAGTTGTTTGATGTTTTTCCTGTTGATTATTTAGTTTGAGCAATTTCCATGTTATCAATATTCTATTGGCAACATTGGCTTTTGAAATTTGATTGTCGTTGCACTTTGTTTATTCTTAAAAAAAACTCTTATTTCCCAAGTCTTCTGGGAATGAGTTATGAATATTTACAGTTGTGGTCAAAAGTGTACATACACTTGTAAAAAAATCATAATGTTATGGCTGTCTTGAGTCTTCAATAAGTTCTACAACTCTTATTTTTCTGTGATAGAGTGATCGGAACACATACATGTTTGTCACAAAAAACAGTCATAAAGTTTGGTTCTTTCATAAATTTATTATGGGTCTGCTGAAAATGTCACCAAATCTGCTGGGTCAAAAATATACATACAGCAACATTAGTATTTGGTTACATGTCCCTTGGCCATTTTCACGGCAACTAGGCGCTTTTGGTAGCCATCCACAAGGTCCTGGCAAGCTTCAGGTCGAATGTTTGACCACTCTTCTTGACAGAATTGGTGCAGTTCAGCTAAATGTGATGGTTTTCTTGCATGAACCTGTTTCTTTAGCACTGTCCACATGTTCTCAATGGGGTTTAAGTCAGGACTTTGGGAAGGCCATTCTAAAACCTTAATTCTAGCCTGGTTTAGCCATTCCTTTACCACTTTTGATGTGTGTTTTGGGTCATTGTCTTGTTGGAACACCCAACTGCGCCCAAGACCCAACCTTCGGGCTGATGGTTTTAAGTTTTCCTGCAGAATTTGGAGGTAATCCTCTTTCTTCATTATCCCATTTACTTTCTGCAAAGAACCAGTTCCACTGGCAGCAAAACATCCCCAGAGCATAATACTACCACCACCATGCTTGACAGTAGGCATGGTGTTCCTGGGATTAAAGGCCTCACCTTTTCTCCTCCAAACATATTGCTGGGTGTTGTGGCCAAACAGCTCAATTTTTGTTTCGTCTGACCAGAGAACTTTCCTCCAGAAGGTTTTATCTTTGTCCATGTGATCAGCAGCAAACTTCAGCCGAGTCATAAGGTGCCTTTTCTGGAGCAAGGGCTTCTTTCTTGCACGGCAGCCTCTCAGTCCATGCCGATGTAAAACACGCTTGACTGTGGAGACTGACACCTGTGTTCCATCAGCTTCCAAATCCTTGCAGACCTGCTTCTTGGTGATTCTTGGTTGACTCTTGACCATCCTGACCAATCTCCTCTCGGCAGCATGTGATAGCTTGCGTTTTCTTCCTGATCGTGGCAGTGACACAACTGTTCCATGCACTTTATACTTGCGTATAATTGTCTGCACAGTTGCTCTTGGGACCTGTAGCTGCTTTGAAATGGCTCCAAGTGACTTCCCTGACTTGTTCAAGTCAATAATTCGCTTTTTCAAATCCACACTGAGTTCCTTTGACTTTCCCATTGTAGCTTTTGTAGCTGAGTCTAATCACTGGGTCAAATGAGCCCTATTTAAATGGGCTCATGAGAAGTCAACAGCTGTAGTCAATCAGAATCACTTAGAAGAAGTGAAGAGGCCATGACATGAAGCTAATTTGATTGACACAACTCGCTACATCACCAAAGTTGACAAATTTTGTTGCTGTATGTATATTTTTGACCCAGCAGATTTGGTGACATTTTCAGCAGACCCATAATAAATTTATGAAAGAACCAAACTTTATGACTGTTTTTTGTGACAAACATGTATGTGTTCCGATCACTCTATCACAGAAAAATAAGAGTTGTAGAACTTATTGAAGACTCAAGACAGCCATAACATTATGATTTTTTTACAAGTGTATGTACACTTTTGACCACAACTGTATGTGTGTGAGGTCTTAGTCAAGCCAAAGTCACAGTTACACCTTCAACTAAGTAGGATAAAGTTTAGTTGTGGGTGAGAGATGGGCCATCATACAAGGGTCAGTGCTGTGAATCCACCGCTTCCCCCCAAAAAAGGCTGCTTCTTGATTTGGTGTTGGTAGTAAAAAATATTGTAGAAATAGTAAAAAAGGTATTAAATTCAATTCTGCAAGTCATGTATAAAACCTGTATCAGTATTTGCATATTTGTATTAATGTACTCTTTAAGGCAGGGTGCACCAGTTGCACCCAAACACAAGCATGTAGCTTCAATCAGAATGTCCAACAGGAAACCAGACAGTAGACCACTGCATAGACAGTCTTCACATGAAGTAAGTCAGCAGTTCTCAGGTGTCAAACAATCAGAACTAGAAGAGGCTTTAGTGATGGGGATGATGGACCTCCTTGGTCTTCTGGATTTCTGTTATCGGCTAATGGTGGTGAGAGGGATACTGCTTAATCCACGAGAGGCTTTACATGACAGACTGTGGGAACTAACTTCCCTTTATCTGCCTCTTGCTGCTGTGGAAATAAGCTCTGGTAGAAACCCTTAAGAGCAGCAGAGCATATAAATCTATTCTATACAGTGTACAGAAAAATAATAAAATAAAGAGACAACATAAACCATAAGTTTAACACAGTCATGGCACTTTAGCAAAAAAAAAATATTCCATCAAATCCCATTTTGGGGCTCCTGACTCTTGGAAAATGACAGATTATGAAGTCTGATCAAACCAATATAATATGTGTAAATAAGAGAAAATTACTTTAAAGGGTACAAAATGTCCTTTAAATGACAGCAATTGTCTGTGTCTAAAATTGTGAACAAAATTACCAAAACTGCACATATACAAAAAGGGTGAAATGAGAACCCACAATTCGCAGTAATACCTTTTTGAAATGCTGTATCTGACCCTAATGTGTTAGAATTGTTAAAACAATCCCAACATAAATGAGGAATTAGTTGTGTTCTAGTTTAAGAAGTCCTTGGCTTGCAGTCCTGAGCATCTTTATTGCTGCTTTCGTAGTCTTTATGCACATCAAGGTCACCATACAGATCCTCTAGTACAGCCAGAACTCTGCTCTGGACAGAATCCACCTGCTCAGCTGGGCAGTATTCGTCTAGACTGGACCTGTCAACACAAACAGACACATTCACACTCACTGCTTCCTTTTTTCTCCAGTCAGATCTTGCAGGACTGCTATGGTGTTTATCTTTACCTGGACATAGTCACCAGAGTGGGTGTGGGCAGAGCTTTCAGGACAGGCTGCACAGCAGAAATCAGTCTATCAATCTCCTCCTCAGTGCTGATGTGGTGCGGCAGCTCGACTGAGTCACAGGTGAGGCCTGCCTGGTGAACCTAAGACATGTGGTGATGGGTTGAAGTAGGCAATAGATTCAGTAGAAAACAGCAGAAAGCAAAATAGTTTTACACAGTTTCAGTTCTCCTGTCTCCATGAAGAGGTGTCAAGTAACAATGTAAAATACTTTGTTACCTTACTTAAAGGCATAGTGGACAATCTTTTGGCTTTGAGTTCTGGGCGGAATTAATCTTGTCTATTGGTTGTCCTACATGCCAGGCATTGTGATGTGCTCACATAACACCAATGTGCGTGCTCGTTGCTTCCTAGTTTCCTCTTGCTGTGCATGTGCACTTCTAGTGTTCATGTGTCCAGTGAGCTTCGGTAAAAGTACCCTCTTTGCTTCTATAACATGTGAGCTTCTTTTTGTTCCAGCTTGACATTTAAAAAATGCTAAAACAAAACTATCCAGACAACTTGCGCCACCTGGACAGAGTGAATTTTATTGTGGTTGGAGGTGGTTCCCCCCCCCCCCCCCCCCCCCCAAAAAAAGTCTTGAAGAACATAGCAGCTACATGTAGCTTAGCATGAAGATGTCTGTAGAAGACTTTTGGCTGTATGTGAAGTAATGTTTTCAAGCTGGATGAAAAGTTAATTTTCACATTGTACAGTCATGGCCAAAAGTATTGAGAATGATTCAAATGTTAATATTTACAAAGCCTACTGCTTCAGTTTTTATATCGGCAATTTGCATATACTCCAGAATGTTATAAAGAGTGATCAGCGTAACAGCAATTAATTGCAAAGTCAATATTTGCCTAGAAAATTGCCTTTATCCCCCAAAACACATTTCAACGTCATTGCAGCCCTACCTTAAAAGGACCAGCTAACATCGTTTCAGTGATTGCTCTATTAACACAGGTGTGGGTGGTGATGAGGACAGGGCTGGAGATCAATCTGTCATGATTAACTAAGAATGACACCACTGGACACTTTAAAAAGAGGCTGGTGCTTGGCATCATTGTTTCTCTTCTGTGAACCATGGTTATCTCTAAAGAAACACGTGCAGTCATCATTGCACTGCACAAAAATGGCCTAACAGGAAAGAGAATCGCAGCTAGAAAGATTGCACCTCGGTCAACAATCTATCGCATCATCAAGAACTTCAAGGAGAGAGGTTCCATTGTTGCCAAAAAGGCTCCAGGGCGCCCAAGAAAGACCAGCAAGCGCCAGGACCGTCTCTTAAAAGTGTTTCAGCTGCGGGATCAGGCTACCAGCAGTGCAGAGTAGTGATGGGTCCGGCAACACCAATGCGTCGGCGCATGTGTCGGTCTCATAGAGCGAAACCCGTGTCGATGTGTGTATTGCTACGGAAAAGTCACGTGACCGATACAGGAACTGTTTCGGTCACGTGACCAATACAGCACCTGTTTCGAACTGACTGACGCGCCAAACTGTTTCTGTTCCCTCCAAGCTGCACGCGTGTGCATTCGCGCACAGCAGCGCGCACAGCAAAGCTATGCTGCGCAGTAAATAAAATCCAAGCTGAACTGTAAACAAAATAACGGTTAATAATGGTTAATTTTTAACCATTTTGCAACTCTGGTGTGATGGTGTACCACAGTCTCGCTCTGTGAGCGCAAGGTGCTGATCGGAGCGCACCACTGATTGATGGGTTGGGCAGACGCCTTTATGGTTGGGCGGGTTGCGCTGTGCGTCTTTGTTCTGAGCGTCGTTTCAGAAAAAACGGCTGATTTACACTGAGTAGAAAGCTGCTACTCTGAGTAGTTCTTCCTCCCTTTGTCATACTCAGCATGTCCGATTTCAGAACAGATGATATCAGTCAGGTAACTAAACACAGCGCCCGATCAACCATTTGTAAAAAATAAAAAAGCCAGTCCACAAGCATCCTCCTTCACATTATTTATTGACTGTATCTAAAAAAAAATCAAATATATGTTTAATTCAAATGAAAATATAAAATAATACAATGCAACATACAATGATTTAAATTGTATTGTGTATACTTGGTCATCAAATCAGTGTCAGTTAACTCTGTCAACCGGGTTGCCTGTAGGGATTTTTAAGGTCCAGCAGGTGTCAGTATTCAGTGACACAGTATCGGCACAGTATCGGCACAGAGTGGCAATGTGTCGAAACGTTTCATGACGCCTCATCGACCCATCACTAGTGCAGAGCTTGCTCAGGAATGGCAGCAGGCAGGTGTGAGTGCATCTGCACGCACTGTGAGGCGGAGACTCTTGGAACAAGGCCTGGTCTCAAAGAGGGCAGCAAAGAAGCCACTTCTCTCGAGGAAAAACATCAGGGACAGACTGATATTCTGCAAAAGGTACAGGGAGTGGACTGCTGAGGACTGGGGTAAAGTCATTTTCTCCGATGAATCCCCTTTCCGATTGTTTGGGACATCTGGAAAACAGCTTGTTCGGAGAAGACGAGGTGAGCGCTACCACCAGTCTTGTCTCATGCCAACTGTAAAACATCCTGTAACCATTCATGTGTGGGGTTGCTTCTCAGCCAAGGGAGTCGGGTCTCTCACAGTCTTACCTAAAAACACAGCCATGAATAAAGAATGGTACCAGAATGTCCTCCGAGAGCAACTTCTCCCAACTGTCCAAGAGCAGTTTGGTGATGAACAATGCCTTTTCCAGCATGATGGAGCACCTTGCCATAAAGCAAAGGTGATATCTAACTGGCTCAGGGAACAAAACATAGAGATCTTGGGTCCATGGCCTGGAAACTCCCTTGATCTTAATCCCATTGAAAACTTGTGGTCAATCATCAAGAGACGGGTGGAAAAACGAAAACCTAGGAATTCTGACAAAATTCAAGCATTGATTGTGCAAGAATGGACTGCTATATAGAAGTTGATTGAGAGCATGCCAGGGAGAATTGCAGAGGTCCTGAAGAAGAGGGGTCAACACTGCAAATATTGACTTGCTGCATGAACTCATTCTAACTGTCATTAAGAGCTTTTGTTACTCATAATATGATTGCAATTGTATTTCTGTACGTATGTGATGACATCTGACATACATGAAAACCAGAGGGCAGCAGATCATGTGAAAATATAATATTTGTCTCATTCTCAATACTTTTGGCCATGACATGATATAGTACATATTATTATTATTATTATTAGGAAGGTATCAATCAGGACTATTAGTTATTTGTTAATTAATCGGTTGGATTAATCACACTAATCACATTTTCACACCACTGCCTAACTGTATACAGAGAATATAGCCTATCCCAATTTTTTTCTACATTGACATCTTTTTTTTTCCCCAGTGTCCTGTCTAGCAATGTGGCAATAAGAATTGATGTCTTAATGCCAAATAGAGCTCGACAAATTTTGCCTTTACAAGTGGAGCAATCAGCATTTGCAGTGCTCCGCTTGATTTATGCATGTAAATAGTTTTATTGTGATTCCTGCAGGGAGAATTTCAAATTATGTGGACACTACAATGGGAAAGTAGGAGAGTAAAGGAAGAACAGGAAGAGAAAAAAGAAAGAAAGAGAAGAGGTGAAAGAAAGAAGAGATAAAAGGGAAAGAATGATAAAACGTCTTCCGTCTGCTTCATCACCTGGAAAGAGAGATGTAAAAAGAACAGCACAACCAACAGACATAGTATAACAGATACAATAGAGTAACACCTTGATGCCATTGCTAAATCATATGTATTATTTAAGTTGACATGTGTAAAGTGATACCTGAGAAAAGAAAGTGAAAAAAAGGCGTCAGGGGACCCATAACCCCGGACTCCTGAAGGGGCCCCCAAAGCAGGGCACCCAAGAGGGGCCAACACAGGAAATCCGCAACCCCCCCCCCCCCCCCCCCCCCCCAAGGAAAGAGGAGAGACGACCCCGAGGAAATCCCCCAGCCACCGCAATGCCGAAGCCCCCAGGAGCCGTGGGGACGAGCCCGCGGGCCCCGCCGGCAGCCGGCCACGCTGAAGTGGACCCGGCCATGGGCCACGAGGGCCAGAGGCCCCAGGGGCGCCCTGCCCCTGCGGCGGGGGCCCCGGCCAAGCCCCGGGGGGTCAGGCCCTGCGAAGCGGCCACCGGGAACGGGCCGGCACCCACCCGGGAACCCGCCCCAAACCCGAGGACCGCCAATGCGGCAGCGGGCCAAGGCGCCTGCCAGCGGAGGGGGGCAGGACGTAGGGGGATGGGCTCCGCACCACACCACCACACAGGGAGCGGACCGCACACGAACGTGAAAAAAAAAAAAACTCATTCACACCATCCCTCCCTAGTGCACCACACACAGATTTACAAAAAAAAACAACAACGCTGTACACACATTCCCACATAACACACACAACCAACAATCCCAAGCAGGGGGTGGGGGGTCACCACAATCCAACTATACGCCTGCCTGTGCCCAGAACCCCCCTCACCCCCTAAATACCTAATAAACCCCCACCTTATCTTAGCCACCCCTACCCCCCACCCCTTTCCGGGGAGAGCAGAGGCGTCAGCCCCAGACCCGGCAAGCCGCTCGCCCCCCACAGCAGCCCCCCGCCAAGACCCCGGACCCGGTGGCCCGCTCCTCCTCCAGGCCCCAGACTCCGTGCCGCGATCGGAGAACGGGGGTGTGCAAAAGACCCCGATCCTCCCTACGCCCGCTCAGATGTTGTGTTGTTGCATGTTGTTCTCAAGTATGTTTAAAACTGGGAGCACCGAAAGGGGTGCCCGGACAGCCCACCCCCCCTCCGGAAGGAAGCTGGAGCCGGCGCACCCCCTCCAAGCAACTGTCCAGAACCCTCAATGTCTAAATGCGAGAGGGGGTGAAGGGAGCCGTCCGAGGCGAGGCTCACACAACATTAGCCCCCCCCCAGACTCTTCACCCCCACCCCCCATACCATGGCCTACATGAATGTGCGTTGTGAAAATGTTTGAAGTGAAAGCGTCTAAAATGCATGATAAAATTGGGGAGAGGGACGTCATCAGAAAGTGGCAACCTCCAGTAACGCCCCCCCTCCCCAAGGTCCTACATGTGTGGCAGCGTGATGGAGCAGGCAGAGGGAGGAGTCCGGGATGGGGAGAAAAGGACTGGGGAGCCGTCCCAGGGAGAAATAAATAAATAAATAAATAAAAATAATAATAATAATAATAATTAAATAAATAAATAGATCATTAAGAGGGGGGACCCTGGCTAGCCAGCCCGCACGAGTCATCCCACCCCCCTAGGCGAAACCCGCACCGGGAGACGACACGGACCGGGACCGAGACAGGGGGCCGGACACAAGCCCAACAGAACGTTCTCATCCCCCCCTCCCCCCTCCCCCCACCCGTAGATGTTATCCCTCCCCAACACTAACATTCAAACAACTCACCATACATACAACAATAGACATCCAGGCTGGGTTAGTCCCTACTCCCCCTCCCTCCCCTCCCCCCACTAGCAGAGTGCCAATCCAAAGAAGGGGAAGAGCATCTGCCCTGAGATGTTAATGTCCATGCCCTACCAGCTCAACAGGCCCCGAGGCCCCCCAGCACACCAGAGGCCCCGAGCAGGGGCAGACACCTGGGTGTGCGCCGGCCCAGACCCCAAGCGGCACACCCCCCGGAACCCGAACTCTCGAGGCCCCGCCGGGGCCCCCGCCCGAGGGCGGCACACCCCAGGGACCCCAGGCCCTCAGACCCACCCCGGACCCACCCAGCAGCAGCACAGCTACCAGGTCAGTAACCCACATCCGTCATCGCGGAACTCCCCAAGAGCGCCGCAAGCGGCTGCTGTAGGCCGCCCGTAGGCCTCCCAAGCCCCTCCCAGATGGGGGCAACAGACCCCGGAGTCAGACCCACCAGGCACCCCACTCCGAGTGCCCCCCAGAGCCCCAGGGACCCCCCTATCCAGCCACTGCTCCCTGCAGGAAGCAACCCACCGCCCCCCATTCCACTAAGTGATGGTGCTGATCAAAGGAGCCCAAAGAGATCGATCAGATGTGGATGCAGATGCTGTCTCAAGATTAATATGATCCAACAAAAGATATCTATACTGATTGATACTGAGATTTTCCTTACTTTTCCAATTCATGAGGATAGTTTTCTTTGCGATACATAATGCAGTGAAAACCATGTAAACAATTTTTTTTCCCAAAGGGCTTTCCTCAAACTTACCGAGCAAGCAAACTGATGGGGAAGGTGAAATTTTACAACTCAGGCACTTTGATAAGTCCTTACATATCTGTGGCCAGAACCTCTGGACTGGTGTGCTTAACCATAACCATAACCATAACGCATGAATATAGTTATCAGGATGATTGCCTATGCAGTGTGGACAGATATTAGATTGTGCCAAACCCATCTTGAATAATCTTTGTCCTGTATAATGTACTCTGTGAAGGATTTTGAATTGTATTAGTTGTAAGTTGGTGTTTCTAGTCAATTTGAAAGTTCTTAGACTTATCTGAGCCCAGACGTTTTGTTCAAAGCTGACTGATAAATCCTCTTCCCATTTCATAATAGGAAGAGATATTGAATCATTCCTTTTTTAGTCAGTGTCCTGTATGATTTAGACAGTAGTTTGGGGGGTTTAAATCTAGGAACTCTAATATATTAGTTGGGATTTGTAGACCACCTTTAATATGCTTAAATTTATTTCTAATTATAGATTTAAGTTGTTCATATTCCAAGAATTTATTTTTACTAATGCCATATTGCATATTTAGTTTGGCAAAAGTGATGTACTCGGTTCCGACAAGTAAATGTTCCAGATATTCAATACCTTTATTTTTCCGGTATGTAAAGTTTATCATATTATTATTTTGTAGGATGTCAGGGTTATTCCAGATGGGTGTACGACTGCATGGGATAACGGATGACTTCGTCATTTTAAGAAACTCCCACCACCAGGCAGTCGTATTGTTGAATTGTGGTGACCCCCCCCCCCCACTTGGGATTTTTGGATGTGAATGCTATGTGGGAATGTGTGTACAGCGTCCGTTTTTTTTCTGTGTGTGTCTGTGTGTGGCCAGTGGGGCACAAGGGAGGGATGGTGTGAATGAGTTTTTTTTTTTTTTTTTTTTCAGGTTCGGGTCCGGTCCGCTCCCTCTCCCAAGATCATCTCAAGTCTCTGAAAGGTGTGGAGCCCATCCCCCCACGTCCTGCCCTCCTCCGCTGCGTTAGCAGGCGCCTTGGCCCTCTGGCGCGTTGACGGTCCTCGGGTTTGGGGCGGGTTCCCGGGTGGGCGCCGGCCCATTCCCGGCGGTGGCTTCGCGGGGCCTGGCCCCCCGGGGGGCGGGGCGCCCCTGGGGCCTCTGGCCCCCGGGGCCCATGGCCGGGACCACTTCAGCACGGCCGGCTGCCGGCGGAGCCCACGGGCTCGTCCCCGCGGCTCTTGGGGGCGTCGGCATTGCGGTGGCTGGGGGATTTCCTCGGGGTCGTCTCTCCTCTTTCCTCGGGGGGGGGGGGGGGGGGGGGGTTGCAGATTTCCTGTGAAGGCCCCTCTCGGGCGCACTGCTTTGGGGGCCCCTTTGGGAGTCCGGGGTTACGGGTCCCCTGACTCCTGCCTCTGTGCTCGGGGAAGGTGGGTCTTCGGTTCTCCACAATCACTATCGAACTATTTCCTTCTGGATAAATTTTCACCTAAACTAGTGCACTCTCACAAACTCCCACAGGTGCTGGGTCCCAGGTATTAAATGTTCACTTATATACAGAAAGGTTATAATTCATTTATTTACTTTCTTTTACTTTCATTACACATGTCAGCTTAAATAATAATATATATGATTTAGCAATGGTATCAAGGTGTTACACGATTGTATCTGTTGCTTTATGTCTGTTGGTTGTGCTGTTCTTATTGTGTCTCTTTCCAGGTGATGGAGCAGACAGAGGACGTTTTATCATTCTATTCCTTTTATCTCTTCTTTCTTTTTTTTTTCTTCTCTTGTTTTTCTTTTACTCTCCTACTTTCCCATTGTAGTGTCCATATAATTTGAAATTCTCCCTGCAGGAATCACAATAAAGCTATTTACACGCACAAATCAAGCGGAGCATTATGGCGAAAGCTGTTTGCTCCACTTGTGAAAGTAAAATCTGTCGAGCTCTATTTGGCATTAAGATATCAATTCTTATTGCCACATTGCTAGACAGGAAACTGGGGGGGGAAAAAAATAAAAAAAAAATAAGAAACTCCCACCATGCTGTCAGAGTAGAGCTGATGTTAATATTTTTAAAGCATGTATGCCGTTTTATATTTGAGCTAATAAACGGCAAATGTGAAATCGTGATATTATTGCATATTTTCTGTTCTATATCTATCCAGGGCTCGTCTAAAGGATTATGTTTTATCCATTTAGTGATGTATTGTAGTCTGTTTGCTAAGTAGTAATTATGGAAGTTAGGCAGATCTAGTCCCCCTCTGTCTTTAGTTTTCTGTAGACTTGGATTTAGCCCACTACACCACCACAAGTTGACATTTCTAAATATTAGAATGTTATTGTTAAAAAAGTTTAACTCATATTTCATACATTCATAACACAGTGGTATATATTTCAAGCATTTATTTTTATTTATTTTGCCAATTATGGCTTAATTCAATTCAATACAAATTCAATCATATTACACAGATTGGGTCAGATTATACAGATTGGTCAAAAATGTCCTGTATAAGGGAACCAGTTGATTGCATCAAAGTCCCGACAAGCAGCATTCACTCCTGGAGAAGCGTAGAGCCACAGGTAGAGTCGTCTGCATTGTCCATGGCTTTGCAGCAATCCCTCATACTGAGCAAGCATGAAGCGACAGCGGAAGGAAAAACTCCCCATTAACGGGAAGGAAAACCTCCAGCAGAACCGGGCTCAGCATGAACAGTCATCTGCCTCAACCGACTGGGGGTTACAGAAGACAGAGCAGAGACACAACAAGAGAGACAAACAAGCACAGAAGCACACATTGATCCAGTAATCTGTTCTATATTAGATGGTAATAGCGGGTGATCTGTCTTCCCTGGATGATGTCACAGCTAACAGAACGCCAGACCAGGTGTACCTACTATGAAGGAAAAGAGAGAGAGCAAAAAGTTAAAAGCTGAAATGTCATTTCAATGTAATGCAATGCAAAACTGGAGAACACTAGACTGGAGAACAGTAGAACTCAGTAGAGCCTAAGCCTATAGCGGCATAACTATAGAGGTAGCTCAGGGTAACATGAGCCACTCTAACAATAAGCTTTGTCAAAAAGGAAAGTTTTAAGATTAGTCTTAAAAGTAGACAGGGTGTCTGCCTCACGGACCAAAACTGGGAGTTGGTTCCACAGGAGAGGAGCCTGATAGCTAAAGGATCTGCCTCCCATTCTACTTTTAGAGACTCTAGGAACCACCAGCAGACCTGCAGTCTGAGAGCGAAGTGCTCTGTTAGGAACATACGGGGTCAAGCCAGCTGACAGCTTTGCTAGGGCCCGGGACAACGCAGTCTTTTTGGGCCCCCCCTCTACACCTGCCGCCACCACACACACACACACACACACATGCACACACACACACGCACGCATGTACGCACGCACGCACGCACGCACACACACACACACCACACACACACACACACACACACACACACACACACACAAAAAGTCAATTTAACTGTATACTTCATGCCCTGTAAATCTCTGCATTTTATACATATTTTCAACCCATCTATTGAATTTAGTGCACTAGTTGATCTTTTCTTCATAAGAGAACAGCAAGCACTGCAGCCAAAATATGGCCTTTTTTGACCTGCTGTATATTAGCCAGTCCCTAAACTTGATGTATCATGAAACTGTTGACCTTTTGGGTTTTGTGGTTTTTATTTTATTACAACAACATTATAATAATATTAATGTTATGTTCATAGTGTTTTTTTTCCTAATCCACCTCTTATATCTTTCAATCCTTATGTAATTTTGTCTGTGTTGTGTGCACCTGCCTGTTGCTTTAATCCTATAAATTTCCCCATCGTGGGATGTGTAGCTAATGTTTTCTTATCTTAAATAACACTTTTTAATAGGATATATGTACTGGGTTATTTCAAGGCCTTAATTACATTTTCTCTGTGGGCTCCAGTAACATATGATAGATAATATCTACTTTGAAAGTTAACATGAACTGCTGCTGAAGACCACTCTGATCTACCTGGATGTTCTCTGGAGGACTGAAACGCCTCAGTCAGTGACGTCAGTCAACAATATTAACACAACATCATAACAAGAACAAAAAAAGTAAAAAGAAAACAGCACAGTTATTAATGTATTTTTTGTGGACTGCTACTGTTATGGAGAAGTCTGTGTAGATGTGTATTGTGTAGGGCAGGGGTCACTAATTAAAAATCAGCGGGGTCTGCATAAAGAAAATCAACAACCAGTAAAGGTCCGGACACATTTTTTAATTACAATCCGTTACTTTAAACAGTATTTAACACCGAAATAAAATGTTTATGCATCCACCTTATACATTGACCTTTTAAACAAAAAAATAACATAAAAATAGAACGTTTTTCTATTTTAAAATTCAAAGTGCTTTTTGAAATAGAGAACCACAATCTTTCACAGTTTGGTATATAGACAATTTCTTGACTTTCACATCTTTTATAAAACACCTGAACTTTTTTTAATTTCTTTTTTATATCTTAATGAGAGAAGTGAGCTTTAGGCTGCCCTGCATGGATTTTAAACCTGGGTTTGATTGGCAGCAAAGCCAACCTCAAGCACATATCAAGGTGCTCATTCGTTCTGCGCCTTTAAATCAGCTATTTTCTCCGTATGTATCAGCAAGCGGATATGTTTTGGAACGCTCCGGAGGGCTTTGCCATATTAACAAGAGAAGCAGCGCAAGTGAAGTTAGCACAGGGGTTGAAGCAAAAATAATGTTTGACTGAAAACATCTTCTCGCAAGCCCATATATTCCCGTGGCGTGGACATCATGCCGCATTAGTTGGCTCACTTGCTTAGTGTGCAAAGTCAACTAAATCTGGTACTTTTAAAATATCCATTGAAAATTCCTGTATCTCTGCCACCTTTCAGCTTTAGACCCTTTGCGTCATCCTGGACAGCCTCTCCATCACTTTCCACATCCACATCATCATCTGGGTTACTTTCATCTCTGCAGCATCAAGTTCTTCCTTCACACTGTTGACAAACTGGTCCACAGTCCACTTTACAATCCCAGCTCCCTTTCCTCTCTGTCCTCCAGAAAACCTCCATAAACTGCAGCTGATTCAGAGGACAGCAGCTTCATCATTACATCACCTACTTCACACCTGTACATTAACTCCACTGGCTCCCTGTCACATTCAATATAAACCAATTTTATGATCATGCAAAGCCAAACACAGCCTTGGAAATGCAGGACACATCACCAACACTATCATGACATAATACATTTTAATTTGACACAGATTGCACATGACAATAATCAGTCTCTGCTTTGCCCGTTATTGTTCACCAATTAATCATTAGAGTTTATAAAAAGGCATGATTTAACTTTTTTGAAGTTTAATAAAATGGTTATATTTTAGCCCAGTGACTGGAGACCTGTCCAGGATGAACCAGCTGTGTCCGCGCTCCACTTTAACTTCATAAAAAAACTCTCTGAGAATCGCCTTTCTCTGGCCTCACCCAGTTAGAACCCGTTCTCCAGTCCATGTTGTAGCTGCAGTTTATTTGTTTTATCTTTTTGATGTAGTTTTCTTAACAATCTGTAAGCATCAAAATCCTTGTCATTTTATTTAGTGTCCTGGAGCGCAGCTGCTCATCAGGTGAACACTGCTGCATACCGACAGCCGATGCAGCTCTGCCTTCTTTGTTTCAGAAGAGCGCAGTTTTTTTTTTTTTTTTTTTTTTTACTTTCTCCGAATCGAACCCAGTCAAATGCGGGACATTATTTCACAGTCCGACTGTTCTTCTTCAAGGGTCATGCTAAATTAGCCTGAGCTAGCGCGTTACTCTTCTTTGTGTTTAAATAAAACATAATAGCGAATCACGAGGAGATCCCTGGTTGGTTGCCGCGTTTATCAGCGAGGGAATAAACGCTGACAGACGACATGGCCACAGGTGGAAATAATTCATTAATTAAATGCCGGAGCAGATTGACGCTTACCGAGGGAAGTTGTGTCAGCTCCTGAACTTTCTGACCTGCTGGTTTGCATAAATCCAAAGAAAACCTTTGAACACCACTACTTTCATTCATGCCATCTGTGGCCAGTTTAAAATGCTCTCCCAAAGGTTAAAATGATGAACACCGATAAACCTCAGACTGGCAATGTCCGCTTTGGAAAGACCCGCCCTGCTCTCATTCTGATTGGCTAATGTCCCGGCTCTGCCAGGTTTGATTGGTTGAGAGCAGCTTCAGATTATAACCTTGAAAAAAAAGTCTAGACGGAACTTTTTGCGCTCAATTTCCAAATGACGGAAATCCGTCGCAGCGACGGAGAACTTTAACCCCTCAGTTAGACACTGTTGTTGGACAACATGCAGTAATATATAAATGTTTTAAATCAGGTTGGGTCCGGATTAGGTAGCAGCTGGGTCCGGATCCGGACCCTGGTCCGCTAATCCGTGACCTCTGGTGTAGGGGCACAAACTGTGCAGTAATTCCTTGAATGTTATCATAATAACAGGTATTGAAACTGAAGGTGGATGCTAACCAGTCTGCAAACAGTTTCAAAACTTGAAGAGAACGATAATGCGATGAACGAAAAGTTAGCTCTACAATTATCTGTAGCGCGACTGTGCCCACCACTGGTAATAACTCTGGCATTTTATTTGTTAAATTGTTCGCAATGTACATATTTTACTGGTTGTTTTGTCCTTATTGTCTGTCTTGTCCACTATGATGTGTGCTGCTGCCTTTCTTGGCCAGGTAACCCTTGTGAAAGAAGACTTTATATCAATGAGTCTTTATCTGGTTAAATAAAGGTTTTGTGTAAAATATAAGCATTTTTAAAAATGGCCTATACTGACTTGACAGCTGTCCAGGAGATAGACCCGGCTGCAGGAAGAAATTAGCAGGAAGGGGGCATTCCATTTTTTCAGGGGGGCACACTTTTTCATCAAACAAATCTAAAGAAAACTAACAAAAACAATAGTGTAGTGCTGTGCCCATTCAAATAACTCAAAAGTCAATTGTAAATAAGTGTAAACATAATCACTGTTGTCAGGCTGAACATTGACTGACGTAAACATTCATACTAGGAGAGGCAACTACAGCAAATGGGGACCACAGGGATCAAAACAAAGCATGTTACCATTCTCCGTACATGTAATCCGTGTGTGTGTTAGCTGTGGCGTTATATTTGTGCCTTTGACTTGAGTGCGCAGGAACGAATCCGAGCACGCCGTGAGACAGGTTTTCAGCATTGAAACATCACATGCGAGCGCTCAACTCTGATAAACTCTTTTCAAACCACTGTCCTGGCGCTCGGTTCCATCTCTGCTTGCACAGTCGACCTGCTCATTCCACGCTCAACACCAGCTGTGCGCTCGCTCGGCTGTTTCTCCGCTCACGACTTCACTGTCGTGAAGGATCTAGGTGTGATCCTTCGGTGCCTGTAGTATCAGCATCTTTCTGCATAGGTGACTGATTACGGAGCGGTCCAGTCAGCCTCTGCATCACAGCGGCAGTCATCTGTCAAAAACAAGACCACAATCAGTTTAGCAAACAGCATAAAACATATCAAGACTACTTAAAACTATGTTAACACCAAGCTAATAGAGCAGCACCTGCATCATTACTCATACTCATTCAAATATTCATATCACACATTCCTTCTAGTTTTTACAAACAGCCTATGCTAGTACCTGGGATACCATTGGTAAGGTTACACAGTCAAGATATAACAGCAATAGTTTGGGTTCTATAAGAGGAAAAAATGGGTTTTATACATTTTATAAATGTCACCGTTCCAAACTAAATATTTAATTACACAGCTAAATGTTTAGATTGTAGACTATATATTAAGATGCAAACCAAGCATTTAGTTTTCAAATGAAATATTGATCTCCAAATTAAATGTTTAGCTTACAAACTAGACGTTTATTTTGGAGCTAAATATTAAGCTTGTTATTTAAATATTAAACTGGGAACTGTGACTTATTTATAGATTTATGAATAACAAAAATATGAATAATGAACCCTGCCTTTTATGTCATATGACAGGCTAAATATTTTGATGTAAATCTCTCATTGTATAACTTTACAAACGGAACCCCAAAAACCTACCAGCAGAGATGAAAAATATTCAGATAATAATTGACAGACAGAACAAAGCTAAAACACGGCTGTCTTAATGTGAAAGCATATGTTTTATCAAGAGTGACACAAACGTAAACACTGTACACTTCCCAAGCTTACCTGTCTGCTGCCCTCTTGACGTCTCCACGGAGATTTTAATGGAACTTCGTAGCCCGGCCACTTTTCTGGCATCGTGTGGTCTTCTATCGGTCTTTTGTCCACGAAATTAAAAGAACAAACATACCATTGTTTCGGTGGTTTCTTCAAATTTACAACTTTTAGCCACAGGCGGAGGGATATCTCATTCTTCGGCTGGGGGTGAAGAAAGTAGGGCGCCTGGTATCTACAGCTCTTGTACGCGGTCAATGATTAAAACACTCCTGCTCCACATAAACCTTTCGTTTACACCCGTTATCATGACAGCCTCTAACCGGACAAACGATCCCGGCCTTCCATGAAATCATAAAGACGAGTAATTTGGTAAGAATTAGCTGCGCGAGTCGGTGTCCAGCTGACTCGCCAGTAACCGGAAGTGACGTATCGGACGTGTCGCACGGAAAACCGCCAGTCACTGTCTCCGTATTTCCGTTGAAAATAAGGTGATACTAGCGAGCATAAAGTAAAACTTGATCCATTCCCATAAATTTGCCATTTTAATTCTCGAGTAGATGACGCACATGCTTCTTCTTCGTCTTAAATGAGTCAGACTAAAAGCATACTAGCGCCACCATCTGGATAAGTTATCACGTTTTTACAAGATAATTTTCACGTTTATACAAGATAATTATCATGTTTATACAAGATATTTATCACGTTTATACAAGATAATTTTCACGTTTATACAAGATAATTATCATGTTTATACAAGATATTTATCACGTTTATACAAGATAATTATCACGTTTATACAAGATAATTATCACGTTTTTACAAGATAATTATCACGTTTATACAAGATAATTATCATGTTTATACAAGATAATTATCACGTTTTTACAAGATAATTATCATGTTTATACAAGATAAGATCACGTTTATACAAGATAATTATCATGTTTATACAAGATAATTATCACGTTTTTACAAGATAATTATCATGTTTATACAAGATAAGATCACGTTTATACAAGATAATTATCATGTTTATACAAGATAAGCAACAAAAAAAATATTTTGTCCAGTGGCAGCAATACGCTTCCGTAGGTAAGAGATAATATCTAATAAAATGACTTGGTTAAACACTCAACAATGTAAAATAATAATAATAAGAAGAAGAAATTATATAATATATATATATATAATATAAAACATAATCGAACCACCTGGCACAGCACAAATACAAGTACCAAGAAAAGTTGAGAGAGATAAAATCTCAGTAAGGTTGAAGGCCAATGAGTAAAACTAGGTTTTAAGACAGGTTTTAAAACTGGACAGCAGAGGAGCCTGTCAAATGTACGAAGGTAAGTCGTTCTATAACTTAGGGGCCCCAGTAGAGAAGGCCCTGTTCCCTCTAAGCTTCTGTTGGTCAGCAGACGTGAATGAGCAAGCAGGGGTGTAAAGGTGAAGGAGAAGCTCATTTAAGTAAGGTGGGCAAAGCTGTTTGAAACCTTAAAAACAAACAGAAGTTCTTTAAACTGAACTCCAAGATAAACAGGCAACCAGTGAAGGGAGGCCAGGATGGGGTAATGTCTATGTTTTTCCATTAAAAGGTGCAGCAGTGTTTGAACCAGCTACAGACATTTGAGTGAGGACTGACCGATTCAGAGATAAAGAGAATTACACTAATCCAGCCATGATGAATGAAGGCTTGGAGTAGGGTTTCCATATTTTTGCCTTGAAAGATTAGATTTTACCTTTGCTTTGTTCCTTAAATGATAAAAATGACTTAACTGAGGTCCTTTTTTGACTGTCAAGTTTAAAATCCCCGTCCATTTTAAAATCAAGGTTCATAAATGTGGGCTAAACATTCAGTTTTAGACCAGGAGGTCTAAATCAACTGGATCAGCAGTTCTTTGGATGTTTCAACTGGTATATATGACAATTCATGATTTGCAAAGAGAAAGTGATTCGAGTTTTGATGGTCTCCTCGTCATTACCTTTCTACAGATTCTCTATCTCATTAAATTCAGGACTTTGCATGTGCCTTTTTATCTAGGTCTATACTGAAAAACCTACAGTGAAGTAATGAAATGTTTATTCCGTATATAGTGCAGTAATTTCTTTAATATAAACTAAAGAAAGGTTTACATCACTAAGCTGTAAAAAAATCTTTAAAAAATAGACAACAGCATTTTCTACACCTCACTTAATAGGTCAAGGAAATATTATCGTCTAAATATTTTAGACTAAATATTTTAGACTATGAAACAGACTTTAAAGAACTGTTTGTTTGTTTTTCTTTTTTTCTTTACTCCCACCATTATGTTTATTAATTTTTGCCAAAAACTGCAGCATTTTGATTTAATCCATCCGATTGCAGTATTTGCAAGCAATGATGAAAAAAAACTGTGATTGGCTGGTGGAGTGTACAGTTTTTGAGTCGCGAGTGGAGGAACAGAGCTCCGAGAGCCGCACAGCTGGTGTTGAGCGTGGAAGGAGCAGGTCGCGCGGGAGCAGACACGGAACCGAGCACGCACAGAGATGGTACCGGTACCCCCAGGTAGTTTGATGTTTTTAGTTGCCGGTTTGATTGGCTGAATTGTATGATTGTCAAACTGAGAAAGGAATAATAGAAAGCGGGCCACGCTGAGTAAAAAAAAAAAGATCGGCTTCCAGTCCAGGGCGGGCACGGCCAACTCCGTGGGCGGGCACAGCCCCCCAATGCCCGCCCATGCCGCCGGGTCTGCCAGGAGACAATCACTCAAATCCTCAATTTAAATAAAAAAAATTATATATATATAAAAATGGGAATATTGATCAGTTACACAAAGACATTTATGCATGTGGCAGCACATAATGTTTTACAAAATGCTCTAAATTTCTTCATGTTTAAACCCATGTAAAACACATTTTACAGATATAGCAACAGATGTTGTAGACAGGAAAATTCTCAGCATTTTCTTGTACTTACCATTTCATAGTCGGGTGAAGAATTTCTTGCTTTCAAACTGGAAACCAGTTGGGCTAATGAAGACATGCTAAAAAATACAAAGAAAAACAAAACACTGACTGAATAATGCTATTCATAGCTCTGGAATGAAGTGTAAAGATGACATTAACAATGCAGCAGCAACTACTACACTGACAATATGAATGAAGGAGAGGGTGGCATGAAGGGATGCTGTGGCTCATGGCTCACTATTTTGGTGCATTTTTTTAGTATTACCTGTATGCTCCTATGTGTTGTGCCATCAAGCCATGAGGGGGAAAAAAATCAGACTTTTACAGGCACCATGATATGGAGGGCCAATCCTGCCATAATTAAAAATACACACAGAAATAAATGAAGGACTTAATAATATAAAATGGCTTGAAAAAGTAGCTAATAATATGTGAAAAAATATTAAAAAGAAGATATTTCTTCAACAATTGATCAAGTATGCATCAAAAAATATATATTTTAACTTACACTTTTATTTTTACTTTTCTTCTTGCGTATATGCTGATTTATTTTTAACCCTTGTATTTGTGAAACAATGATTTATTTCTGCCTCTAACTTAAAGGATTTACGCCTGCCCTTTTATTTCCTTCTCCCCTTTTTCCACTTCGTGTATTTCTACTTCATGTTTTTAAAGCAACATTTTTAAAGCATGTTTTAACTCCACCATAAATATTTCTATTTTATTTTAAACTTATATTTGTGAAACAATGATTTATTTCTGCCTCTAACATTTCTAACTGTTTTTTTACCCAAATGATTTTCGCCTGCCCTTTTTATTTCCTTCTCCCCTTTTTCCACTTCATGTATTTCTACTTCATATTTTTAAAGCATGTGTATTTCTTCGCTTTGTGTATTTCTTCTTGGTGTTTTATTACTTCCTCTTTTTCCACTTTGTGTATTTGTTCTTCGTGTTTTTTTACTTCCTCTTTTTCCACTTCGTGCATTTCTTCTTCGTGTTTTATTACTTCCTCTTTTTCCACTTGGTCTGACTGCAGCTGTTAATGTTAATACGATGAAAGGGAGGGAGGGGGGGAGAGGGGGGCGGTGTCACCGGCAAAGCTTCACAACTACAGTATTGGCCAAGGCCTGCCTCCCCGGAAACGAGCCTGCATCAGCAGACGACTGACCGCTTTCCCAGAATGCACCGCGGCCGCAGCTTGATTATGGACAGAGCTAACAGAGATCACAGTGGTAAGTTAAAAATTACCTTTTCTGCTGCTGTTGTTCTTTAAAAGTACGTTTGAGGCGACAACATTATACTTTTAAGCTTCCCTATATGGCCTGTTTACAGAGTTAGTGTGTAGTTAAAAAAGAAAAAGTCCGACATGAGCGGACCACAGTGATCCGCAGATGCTTTCGGGAGCGTCAGAAAGCTATGGTGCATTCAGGAGCATGGGACATTTCATATTTACAAGGAAAGAGGCATAAAACGGAACAGTACTTCACTCATACAATATTGTGTCTATCCAGAAACAGTGTGGGCTTTCTTACAATACTGAATGCTCTATAATTGTATTTCTGTTATTTTTTGATTAGATAGATAGCTTTATTATAGTCTCAAGGTCCAAATTACAAAAAAGAAAAACAAATAAAAGAATAAAAGTACATTAAAAAAAGAAAAAAGAAAACTCCTAGCCTTTCAAAAGGCTACCAATGTCTCCAGAGTACAGATGAGTATTTTACTGCACTATATTTAACATTAGTCAACAGTTGGATAGTACTATTATTGGACTCATTTAAACGACAAATAAATTTATACATAAGCTTTCTTAAAACAGCCATTAAAGTGCTGACTCGAGCAGATACAAACAGTTCACTAGCACTGGTCCATCTGGGTTTATTTAAAAAAAGTCTTAATGCGTCATTATAGGCCACCTTCAATCTTTGAAGACTGGCTTTTTTAAAGTTGCCCCACAAATGTGCAGTATACAGAGATGTACAATATGACCTAAACAACTTCAGTTTCACTGCATCAGAACAGAATCCAAACTTACGGATATTTGCCTGAACATATAGTATTCGAACCTCCCGGTAAATGTCTTCATCAGATAGACGGTCTGTCAGCACATGGCCAAGATATTTTACTTCATTTGAGACATTCAATAACATCCCAGATAGTTTAAAATTTGGAAATATAATATTTTTGTCTTCCTTAGTGCGATAAATCAAGATGATACTTTTAGATGGGTTGAATTTGACATCAAATTGTTCCCCATATGCTGAACAGACATTAAGCATCTTCTGGAGACCAGCTAAACTTGGACTAAAAACCACTAGGTCATCAGCATACATAAAATGATTAATAATAGTATCACCAACCATGCAGCCAGTTCTACACAAGTTTAGCTGCTTAGAGAGGTCATTCATATAAAAATTAAACAACATAGGAGATAAAATGCTTCCTTGTCTGACTCCATTGCCGACACGAAAGGATGCAGACACACAATTGTCCCATTTGACCTGCATATCTTGATTAGCATACCAGTAGGACAGACATCTTACTATATATTTGGGCACTCCAGCTTGGCACATTTTTAAAAACAGTTTTCCTTGATTTACACGATCAAAAGCCTTAGTGGCGTCTAAAAAACACAGAAAGACCGTAGAATTTAGAAGTTATAATTTTTTAGTAATTCTTTTAGGCCATATATACACATATCAGTGCCATGTTTGGACTTGAACCCAAATTGATTGTCTGTAGACATAATTAACTTTTCAAATTTTGGCAAAATAATTAGTTCAAAGACTTTAGATAGTGTACTAGCTAAGGCTATAGGTCTATAGGTCATTTATTGTTTTTACATGTACAGTGACCTTGAGTGTTTTGAAAGGCGCTTGAAATAAAATGTATTATTATTATTATTATTATTATAATTATCCGAGCTGCCAATTTTACCAGCTTTGCTTTTATGCACACCTGCTAGCTTTTTATTCTGAAAATTCTAATGTCTCATGCTCCTGAATGCACCATAGCTTTCTGACGCTCATGAATGCATCTGCGGATCACTGTGGTCCGCTCATGTCTTTTCTTTTTTAATCAAGGTATCAAGTTAAAAATTACCTTTTTTTCACACCACATTTCTGGTATTATCATAGAAAACTCAGGGTTGAAGGATATTGTACAGATTAACTAAAATGGCAAACCGTTTGGCTACCGAAAGGGCCAATAAATATTTGTCCCTTTTAGAAAAACTTGACATGTTTTAAATAAAATCTATAAATGTTTTTCAATTGTAACAGTGTATAAAAAGACATTTATTTTATACAAATGATTTGACTTTGGAACAGAGTCAAGATGTAACATGTTCAAAACAATTAACATATGATTTAAAACAAAGAATTAACTTTTATAAACACCTTGGACAAATAGAGAACACCCACAAACATGCAATTGATAAATAATAGGAATGGAAATTAATTTACTGATTTAATGTGTTTTACAGGTAGTGGAAAAAAAATTAAATGAAGCAGCATGTGTACATGACTACAACTGATCTAGGTTAGGTCAGATGTAGGCATGTTCACTTAGACATGCAGCCACCTCTGCTGGGCTGCCAGTCTGGCTCGGAGGCAGCTTCCAGACAGCTCCCTGTCTTCAGCCGCCGGATGGCCGTCCTCTTCTGGGTCGACCTCCTCCTCCTCCACGTCAAGCTGGTCCCCTGCCTCTATACTAATATTGTGGAGGATGAAGCAGGTACTGATTACTTTTGGGGCAAACGTCGGGTGGACCTCCAGCGCCCTAAAGAAAATGGAACACCACCACGTCTTTATAGCACCAAAAGCACGCTCAATGATGTTTCTTGCCTTGGCGTGGTGCCTGTTGTGGTGTGCCTCCACTTGGACTGTACCAAATATAGAATAACTTGTAATTTAGGTAATATGCTGATATGTCTTAATGTTCTATCCAATTAATATAATCTATGTATCAATTGTGTGTCATTGTTGGCTCTATTTAAGGACAAGAAGGTAAGAGATCTTAATGGCAACTGGCGGGCGATAGGGCGTCAGGAAGGTGATTGGGTCCAGGAGGCATGGGAACGCACCATTGCAGTGTAGAAAAAAATCCCTCAGGTGGGTATAAAGCATTTTTATACAACGGAAAACGCCACAGTACCAGTGAGTGATGGACAGAGCCGACATTGTCGATGTAAACATTCAAAATCTTTCCCTGTGCGTCACACACACCCTGCAGGGTGATTGAAGGGAAGAGTTTTCTGTTTAAATAACATTTCTTTTGTGGCTCTGCAGGTGGAACAATTCGCACGTCACCCATCAATGGCACCGACTGCTCCTTTGAGCGCCTCGATCCCGGCAAGGCGGGCAAAACCAGCACCCACTCCCTCCAAATCTTGTCTTTTTGTGAAGAAAATTATTTTTTTAATGATCCCCATCAGGGAGTTCATGTGCACCACCTGGCACACAAGGGCATCACAAAGATGTCGGCTGTTTCCCTATAGGATGCACCGCCGGCCAGCCAGTAGAGGGTCACCAGCACTCTCCATATCCTCACATGTTTTGTTGGTGTTTCTTCCTGTAAATAAAAAATGCCAAATGTTACCATAATTGGTTTTTAATTTCTCACCTTTTCACATCATAAAACTATACCTGGTTAACATGCAAATTAATATAGTTCTCAAGAAAGAAAAAGTAAAATGTATAGTCCTGTAAAACTAGTCAAGTATAGCAAATGTAACAAATGGCTTCTCTTCTCTGGTATTAATCTTCAGAATAAAAAGCTAGCAGGTGTGCATAATCAAAAAATAACAGAAATACAATTATAGAGCATTCAGTATTGTAAGAAAGCCCACACTGTTTCTGGATAGACACACTATTGTATGAGTGAAGTACTGTTCCGTTTTATGCCTCTTTCCTTGTAAATATGAAATGTCCCATGCTCCTGAATGCACCATAGCTTTCTGACGCTCCCGAAAGCATCTGCGGATCACTGTGGTCCGCTCATGTCGGACTTTTTCTTTTTTAACTACACACTAACTCTGTAAACAGGCCATATAGGGAAGCTTAAAAGTATAATGTTGTCGCCTCAAACGTACTTTTAAAGAACAACAGCAGCAGAAAAGGTCATTTTTAACTTACCACTGTGATCTCTGTTAGCTCTGTCCATGCGGCCGCGGTGCATTCTGGGAAAGCGGTCAGTCGTCTGCTCTGATGCAGGCTCGTTTCCGGGGAGGCAGGCCTTGGCCAATAGTTGTGAAGCTTTGCCGGTGACACCGCCCCCCTCTCCCCCCCTTTCATCGTATTAACATTAACAGCTGCAGTCAGACCAAGTGGAAAAAGAGGAAGTAATAAAACACGAAGTAGAAATGCACGAAGTGGAAAAACAGGAAGTAATAAAACATGAAGAAGAAATGCACAAAGTGGAAAAAGAGGAAGTAAAAAAACACGAAGAACAAATACAAAAAGTGGAAAAAGAGGAAGTAATAAAACACGAAGAAGAAATACACAAAGTGGAAAAGAGGAAGTAAAAAAACACGAAGAACAAATACACAAAGTGGAAAAAGAGGAAGTAATAAAACACGAAGAAATACACAAAGTGGAAAAGAGGAAGTAAAAAAACACGAAGAAGAAATACACAAAGTGGAAAAAGAGGAAGTAAAAAAACACGAATAAGAAATACACCAAGTGGAAAAAGAGGAGTAAAAAAATCCGAAGTCGAAATGCAAATGCAAATGGAAAAAGGGGAGAAGGAAATAAAAAGGGCAGGCAAAAATTCTGTCGGTAAAAAAACAGTTAGAAAAGTTAGAGGCAGAAATAAATGTATGTTTCAGAAATATAAGGTTAAAATAAAATAAAAAGAAATATTTATGGTGGAGTAAAAACATGCTTTAAAAATATGAAGTAGAAGTACATGAAGTGGAAAAGGTGGAGAAGGAAATAAAAAGGGCAGGCGTTAATCATTTAGGTAAAAAAACAGTTAGAAATGTTTGAGGCAGAAATAAATCATTGTTTCACAAATACAAGGGTTAAAAATAAATCAGCATATAAGCAAGAAGAAAAGTAAAAATAAAAGTGTAAGTTAAAATATATATTTTTTGATGCATAATTGATCAATTGTTGAAGAAATATCTTCTTTTTAATATTTTATCACATATTATTAGCTACTTTTTCAAGCCATTTTATGTTATTAAGTCCTTCATTTATTTCTGTGTGTATTTTTAATTATGGCAGGATTGGTCCTCCATACCATGAACTGTCCGCCTCAGCAGGGTGCCGTGCTATAAAGCCAAGCTCCCACAGACAATCGTCCCCATTTCCCGCTGTTTCATTGGAACAGCATTGGGGGAAACTCTCATTTCCCGCTGTTTCATTGGAACAGCATTGGGGGGGAACTCTCGTTGGAGCACAGGACCTGACTGGGTTTGCAACCGGGTCAAAGACTCGACTATGATCCGGAGCCGCCTGCTCCTACCGCCACGTTAGCAGCATGCTAGCCTTGGCCTTCACCCTGCTTCAACTGCTTCCAACTGGATGCCCAAAGTGAACCGAACTGACACAGAGGCACCGACAGGTTTGGCAGAGAAATAAACAGTGAAAGTTAAATGGTTTATTTAGAAGGTTTACTTAATGCGTTTTCACGATGTTTATAAAACCCGTGGAGCTTACAGGATAGCTCCCATTAGCTTCTTCCAAACCATGTCATGCTGATATAATTCAAGAGTGTTTTACGGTTATAACAAACATTATGTCCATAAGGGTTATACATTGATGGGATATTGATGTTTGTGTTTTCTGTTCCGAATGTTCGCTAGCATAAATGCTATTAGCTTCCCGGATAACATACAGTGTAACTACGGTTCGTTTCAAACATAAGGTTTATTTCGTTTCGCTCCACCATTATTCGATAGTCTTATGAACATTATTACCGCATTAATATGGAACATCAATGTCCATTTAATGGTGTTTTTGTATTACTTTAGGATTAACCGATTTTTGCAACCGATCGCTACAGCTGCCCCTAGCTTTCTGGAGGAATAATCGCATTAATAAAGTCGAGCTTTCTAGCTTACTGGTTTTTACTGAGTAAATCATTCTGTAAAATGTTATTTTATCAAATGTTTGTTTAACTCAGGATTTTCATTGTGAATAGGTTGAAACACATACAATGGTTGTTCTAATTTAGTTAAGATAATTTAACTTCATTCCACTTTCTTTAAGACGAACTTTGGTTCTTTGACTTAGATCTGCAGTAAACCAGGATCCACTTCATCATTCTGATGATGGTGATCAACCATTTTATTTTGTCCTTTTTTTTCTTTTGTGTGTAAATAGTTCCTTAGCTTCTTTTTATCTTAATTTTGCTTAGTAATTTAGTTAAGTTTCACAAGCCTAGTAGAGAGGGTTTGTTGATTGAAATATGGTTAATGCAGGTAAACAACATTCCATAGTGATGTTCTCCTTATGTTCATTGTATATCTGTTAATAAATTCTTGAACCTGAAGAGAAGTTGTCAGTCCTTTATTCTATATGTGTGCAGAGTTTGCTGTTAAAAGAACGCCAGTGCTCAAATCATTCTTTTCAAGTATTGTCCTAATATCAGCTCTTGGGCTGATATTCACCAGACAATACCTAACAGACAGAGAGCTATTTATTAAACATTAAATAACTTTAGACAGTGTATAATAGCACAAGGTTTTGGCCCGTGAGTGCGCGTTCGTAAACAGTTTGCACTCCACACATATGAGGATATCACCTGTATCAACTCTAAAATGTTCTCAGCTAGTGATAATAACTGTACTACAAAAAGCTTAAATTCAAATGCTTGAATCAATCAAGTTATTTGTCTGATAGTTGATTTAACTGTAAAGTTATGTCATGGTTCCTAGTCTTTTGACCCACATGCAGAATCCACAGCAGGCAGAAGGACGGTATATCAAGGGAGAAGAACGCACAGGGGTGTAACTTGTGGTCAGTGTCAGCATGCTGAGAAAGAACCGCCCTAACTCCGGTATCCGAAGCATCTATTTCCAGCACAAACTGTTTCTGGGGATCTGGATGAATAAGGATGGGGGCTTGAGAGAACCTTTGCTTAAGCTCCCGGAAGGCGGAATCGGCCTGCTGGTTCCAGGTGAACGGGACCTTGACAGATGTGAGGGCGTGCAAGGGGGCGGCAACTTGGCTGTAACCACGAATAAAGCGGCGGTAAAAATTTGCAAAACCCAGGAAACGCTGGAGTTGTCGCCGGGAGTCGGGCACGGGCCAATCTAGTACCGCCCTTATCTTCTCAGGGTCCGACCGAACCTGTCCGCCCTCGAGAATTAGTCCGAGGAAGGTGACGGAAGGTCTGTGGAATTCACACTTCTCCGCCTTTACATAAAGTTTATTCTCAAGCAGGCGCTGGAGGACCAGACGCACATGATGCTGGTGTTCAGTGGGATTGCTGGAGTATATTAGAATGTCGTCCAGGTCAACGAAAACGAAGACATTTAAATAGTCCCGCAGAACATCGTTAACTAAGGCCTGGAAGACAGATGGGGCGTTGCACAGTCCGAAAGGCAGCACCAGATATTCAAAGTGGCCGACAGGTGTCTTGAAGGCGGTCTTCCACTCATCTCCCCGGCGGATTCGGACTAAGTGATACGCGTTACCCAAATCTAGCTTTGTAAAAAGTGTTGCGTTTTGGACTGGCTCGAGCGCTGACGAGAGAAGCGGAAGGGGATATTTATTTTTCATGGTGATCTGGTTCAGCCCGCGGTAATCTATACAGGCCATCCTTTTTCACCGACAAAAAAGAAACCGGCCCCTAGCGGCGAATATGACGGGCGGATAAGACCTGCTGCGAGCGATTCGCTAATGTAATCCTCCAAAGCTTGGCGCTCGGCTCGGGAGATGTTGTAGAGGCGACTACCCGGCAACGGAGCCCAGGGCAGCAGGTCGATAGCACAATCGTAAGGGCGGTGGGGTGGCAGAGATTTAGCTCTGCTCTTACTGAAGACGGGCCCGAGATCGTGATACTGCGTAGGGACGAGAGAGAGATCCGGGGGGTCCTCTTTAACGGGGACACCGGGAGTGGAGCTGAGAGGCACGGCAGACTGCAGGCACCGAGAATGACAGAGCGAGGACCAGGCTTCCAGCCTGCGATCGGACCAATTTAGATGTGAGTTATGCTGCTGCAGCCAGGGGAACCCAAGCACGACTGGAGAATGTTTAACGGGAAAGACATAAAAGAATAATTTTTCACCGTGGTTACCCGAGACTAAAAACTCTAGGGGTTTAGTGCGATGAGTGACTCGGGGCAGGCTGCCTCCATCCAGGGCGGAAACCTGGAGGGGCGTAGGAAGTGTCTCTAGTTCAATCTTGGCCTGCTGGACAAAACAATGGTCTATTAAATTAAAATCACAACCAGAGTTTACCAGAGCAGACAGGTTGTAGCACTCCTGGGCGGTGAGAATAGTTGCCGGGAGAATAAGACGACGGTCTTCAGGGAGTTTACCTTTCTGGTCCGGCGGTCTCCCTGCTATGACCGTCGGACCCTGTCTTTTGGCCGAACGGGACAGCCGGAAACAAAATGCCCCGGTGAACCACAGTACATGCAGAGATTCTGCTGGCGACGTTGGGCACGTTCCTCGGAAGATAAACCCACCCTACCGATCTGTATAGGTTCGGGTGGCGGCAAGGTAACGGGTGGGGCCGGCGCCAGCCGATTGGGCTGGGGGCCAGCAGGCGGCGCGAATACTCGTACCGGTAATCTATCGTGGCGCGCCCGCCTTCTATTTCGCAGCCGATTGTCGAGCCGGGTAACCAGGGTGATTAATTCATCCAGGGTTGCGGGTTCCTCCAGGCGGGCCAACTCATCCTTTAACGGCTCGTCAAGCGGCTGAAAAAACGCCGCCTTAATGGCGCGGAACTCCCAGCCAGCGGCGGCCGCCAGGGTCCGGAACTCAATAGAGAATTTCGCAACCGGGCGCCCGCGCTGCCTGAGGGCCCATAGACGACGGGAGAGCTCAGTGGGATCGGAGTCTGCGAACACTGTTTTAAACTCATTAATGAAGCTACTGAATGTGTGATTGTAGTCCTGACAATCAGGGAACCGAGCCTCGGCCCATTTAAGGGCTCGACCAGTTAAGAGGCTCAGGATGAACGAGATCTTGGCGTCATCCTGCTGATAAGCTTTAGGAGCACTCTTAAAAACTAACTAGCACTGGAAAAGGAACCCGCCGCAGTCCCCTTCCTCCCCGGAGAACCTCTCAGGGGAGGGGGCGGCCATGCCACGGTCCTGTGGGACCGAAAGCGACACGGGTGCCGAAGTGTCAGGACTAGGAGCCCCAGGCTGGGGTGCTGGAGGCGCGGGCGGAGGTGCTTGGACAGCGCGAGTGAGGTGGCCAACCTGGTCACAAAGGAGCTGCACCTGATCTTGTAACGCACGGACCATCACACTCTGACCCAGGATTTGCTCCTGTTGGTCATGTAACGCCTGCCTTAGTGCATCTACTGGGTCAGTTTGTTGGCCAGAGTATTCTGTTGTCATGGTTCCTAGTCTTTTGACCCACATGCAGAATACACAGCAGGCAGAAGGACGGTATATCAAGTTTATTAAATTAAACAGAAAACGATTGCGGGAGATCCCTTGGACACGGCGAACAGTCAGGGACACACTGAGGTTCTGGAACAGAGGGAGAAAGAATTGATTGTGGCCGCGACAACGAGGCGAGTGTTTACGAGCGGGAGCTTACCCTAAGTGGAAAACGAACCGCCGGGAAGAGTGAGCGGGCACCGCGGGGTTCTGGGGCCGGAGACTGCTGGTGAGAGCAGCGGGGCAGGCGGTTGTTGCTCCTGAGACGGCTGACAGGTGGAGGACTGGCAGGGTTCCGGTGATCAGACTGCGGATCGGTGCTGACGGCTGACTGCTGGGCACCGCGCCGGTTTGATGCAGGCGGCGAGATCTTTGGTTTACTTTTCGGCAGGAGAGCGGATCTGGACGAGGGGATGTCGGCTCGATTTCAGAACTGGATAGTTCACTGTGAGACGTGATTCGGAGCTGTCCACCACAAATGGCTAATACTCTGGCGAAGAGGTGCAGTCAGCCGCTTCCTTTTAAAGCCGTCTCCGCAGTCGCGCTGATGTAGAACACCTGCGCTCAGCACCGCCCCGTCGTCAGCCGCCTGTGAGAGGGAGAGAGCCGCAGCAACCTGACAAGTTAATCTTTCTGAAAATTCCAGATGCTGTGACTTATCCTCATGTTTGAATAAACCACAATTCTTAAATGAAACGTCCACAGTTATGCGTTTTCAAAAAAGAGACTGCGCCTCTCTGCCTGCTTGGACGCTTTTTTCTCTGCTCCCTGCTTGGTTGCATTTTCCTGCCTTTTACTTTTTATCTCCTTTTTATCTCTTAGTCAAAACTTCAAAAAGTTGGACTTAGTTATTTTATATATTTTCTTTTATTTATTTTTGATTTTGAAAAGATGCCTACCTTCACCACAGAGGACTTTGACAAGCTTCTACAGAAGATAGCTGTTATGGAAATGAAAATCTGTCGACTGGAAGTGAATTATGATGTAAACGCCGCGTATGGAAATGAAACAACCCTGCCTGTGATTCCGAACGGTGACTACCAGTACAGCGACTCAGCGAACAAACAGTTCCGTAAGGAAAACGAGAATCCCTGGACCACTCTGTGTGCAAGACCAAAGGATCAACGAACCCCACACCCAGACAAAGAAAACTGGCCGAGACTACAGAGAGATGTCCAAAGACAAGTGAAACAACAACGGGCTGTTCTCAAAACAAATGATAGGAGTAAACCTGCTGGAAATGCTGGAATTCCATTACTAAACAGATTCGCTCCGCTCCAAAATTTGACCCAGGAGGATCATGACATCAATCAGAGGTATGTCAACGATTTTCGTTCTAAGACATCAGAGAAAAAACACGCCACAGGGCCAAGGACCCTGATACTATGCAATAGTTCTGTAAATGGGATTAAACATTTCTGTAACAAGAAAAACACAGAGGTGTTGATTTATAGCCCTTTGAACAATACCCTGGTGTCTGATGTATCAGACATCCTTCCAAGGATCTTGAAAGAACGCCCGACCCTGGAAAAACTAGTAATACAAGCTGAAGCCCTGGGCGACGTCACCCGGATAAGAAAATCAGAAGTATTGAAAGAGGATTACATTCGTCTGTTGAACTTAGTTGATGGCCTTAATGTCAAGGTGTTTCTCAGCGGCCCTCACGCGCCCGTTAATTGTGGAGATGAGATTTTTTCCAGAGTTCTGATGCTAAACAAATGGCTGGAAAAAACATGCAAACAAACAACTGTAACCTTCATAGACAACTTTAACATCTTTTGGGAGAGGAGACATCTGTTCAGCAACAATGGTCTCCATCTAAATAGGTCAGGTGCAAAACGGCTGATTTCAAACATCTTCAATTCTGTGACCCATGCACCATCAGCTTTGTCCCAAAACAAAGCACACCCAGTGCCAAAACAAATGATAAGCCCAGTACAGCCCGAACAAGCCAAGATAAAGATGGCCAGAAAGATGACACAGAAAGAGGCTACGTCAGAACTACAGGAGGATTCATCCCAGATCTCAGCAGGACAAAGAGAGGACCAAGAACCTCCATCCCCACAAACACCAGTCCAGACTGCACCCGCCTCCCCTTCTTCTATACAAAGCCCAGAAGTTCCTTTTCTGGATTTTTCTCACAACATGAACAAAGTCTTTAAGATTGGCCTACAGATGACATCCTCTCCACATAGCCACAGCTCTGTGACTAAACCAGCATCTCCCAAAGGCCGCAGAGCCCCAGATCCTCCTCTACGTATCACGGAGCATGCCTGTCCTCAAGACCTTCAGATTACTTCGCTGTGATGCACAGCGGGCCCTCGCTGCACATTTATCAGACATGACAGTACCCAGAATCAGCTTGGGTCTTTTGCCGGGGATTATGGAATATCTGTGATGATACGTGGCAGAAAAAAGAAAAACAAAAGGATAAACAGAAACAAATACTTGAAAGTCATAAACTGTCAGATGCAACCTGCCACAGAGACATCATCAACCACTAAGTCATATAAACTGGGTTTATTAAACATTAGATCTCTGTCAGGAAATCCCTTTTAATTAATGAGTTCATTATTGACAATAATCTTGATGTTATGTTTTTAACAGAAACATGGTTACATGAATTTAATGAAGCAGCCATTCTGATGGAGTCCACTGCTCCCAACTACAATTTTCTTTGTGAGAGCAGACAGCAAAGGAAAGGTGGAGGAGTGGCAACGTTGTTTAATGATTCACTTAAGTGTAAAAAGGTGTTTTTGGGAAAATTTGACTCTTTTGAACCTTTGGCTCTCCAGGTAAAGAGCCCGCTACGAACTATGTTTCTGAATGTTAACAGGCCTCCTAAGTCCACATCACACTTTTTTAATGATTTTAGTGACCTCCTGTCTGTGATATGCGTTGATTATGACTGTTTAATTATTGTGGGAGACTTCAACTTTCACGTTGACAACCCTGAAGACAGAAGTGCAAAAGAACTGTGTAACACATTTAGAAACTTTGGTTAAACAACCAACACACAAACAGGGACATATTTTAGACCAGATCATCACTAAAGGTCTAAAGATTTCTAACGTCAATGTAACTGATGTTGCCCTATCTGATCATTTTTCTGTTACCTTTGAAAGCATCATTTCCAGTGACTCATTTAGCCAAAGGGACATCGTAACAAAACGCACCTTTAAGGACAATGCCACAGAAACTTTTATTCAAGCCTACTCTGCTACTTCAACCTTGGGCTGCAACTCAGTAGATGAGCTAGTAGATAACTTTCATTCTAAAGTCTCAGACATCATTGACTGCATTGCTCCAGTTAAAGTGAAGGTTTTTTTCCGGGAAGAAAAAATCTCCTTGGAGAAATGCTCCAGCAGTTAGAGGTGAAAAAAGGGAATGTCGAAAAGCTGAACGCAGGTGGAGAAAGAACAGACTGCAGGTTCACTATGACATATATAAGAGAGACTTTACAGTAATAACTTACAACTGAAAAATGCAAGAGAATCTTTCTTCTCCGAGATCATAAACAAGAACATTAATAATGCTCGTGTCTTATTTGCCACAGTCGACAGGTTAACAAACCCTCCTGTATCCGTGGCTTCTGAACTCCACTCCACCAGGGCCTGCAATGACTTTGCTAACTTCTTTACTGAGAAAATCCAAAATATTACAGGATCAGTTTGTACATCCATACCAAGTTCAGTAAAAAAGTTGTCTCCAACTAGATTGATCTTGACCAAATGTCCCAATTCAGCCAAATAAACTACAAAAGCTTAGAGCAGATCATTCAGCAGCTAAGTTCCTCCTCCTGCTGCCTTGATGTTCTCCCCACTGCTTTCTTTAAGAAAGTTTTACCTGTCATAGCGTCTGAGTTGACTCAGATAACAAACACGTCCCTTCTGTCAGGTGTTTTCCCCCAGTCCATAAAAACAGCAATTATCAAACCACTGCTTAAAAAGAACAATTTAGACAAACTTCTACTCCAGAACTACAGGCCCATCTCAAACCTCCCCTTTATCAGTAAGATTATTGAAAAAGCTGTGTTTCAACAACTAAACACCTTCTTAACAACGACCAGCCGCTTTGATGTTTTCCTGTCAGGTTTCCGTGCTCACCACAGTACAGAGGCCGCCCTTATCAAGGTGTTTAATGACATCCATATAAATACAGACTGTGGAAGAACCACCGTGCTGGTACTATTGGATCTCAGTGCAGCATTTGATACTGTTGATCACTCCATTCTGTTAGAACGCCTGGAGAAATGGGTTGGCCTCTCTGGTACAGCTCTCAACTGGTTTAAATCCTACTTAAAAGACAGGGAATTTTTTGTGTCAGTAGGTAACTTTACATCAGAGATGACAAAAATCACATGTGGGGTTCCCCAAGGGTCCATTCTAGGTCCCCTCCTGTTCAACATCTACATGCTCCCCCTTGCTCAGATCATAAAAAACAACAACATCAGCTACCATAACTATGCAGACGACACACAGCTCTACATCACCATGTCACAAGGTGACTATGGACCAGTTCAGGCACTGAGTAAATGTCTTGAAGAAATCAATGCGTGGATGTGCCAAAATTTTCTTCAATTGAATAAAAACAAAACAGAAGTAATAATATTTGGACCAATAGTGGAGAGATCAAAGGTTAGCACACAGCTTCAGTCGCTTCAGCTAGGAACCACTGACCAGGCCCGAAACCTGGGTGTAGTGATGGACTCAGACCTGAACCTCCAAAAGCATCTAAAGACAATTACAAGGTCGGCTTTCTATCACCTGAAGAACATTTCCAGGATTAAAGGACTGATGTCGCAGCAGGATCTGGAAAAACTAATCCATGCGTTTATTTTTAGTCGAATTGATTACTGCAACGGTGTTTTCACAGGTCTGCCTAAAAAGAGGATCATACAGCTGCAGCTGATCCAGAACGCTGCTGCCCGCGTCCTCACTAAGACTAAGAAAGTAGAGCACATCACCCCAGTTCTAAAGACCTTACACTGGCTCCCTGTATCTGAGAGGATAGACTTTAAAATACTTCTGTTAGTCAATAAATCCCTGAATGGCTTAGCACCTAAATACATCACAGACTTGTTATCAGTGTATCAACCCTCCAGACCACTAAGGTCTTCTGGCTCCAGCCTACTCTGCATACCCAGAACCAGAACTAAACACAGAGAAGCAGCATTTAGTTCCTATGCTCCACTTATCTGGAACAAACTTCCAGAAAACTGTAAAAATGCTGAAAGCCTAAGTTCCTTTAAATCAAGACTAAAAACTCATTTGTTTAGGACTGCCTTCGACTGCACTAGTTAAACAGTGGAATGCTAATTTTTATTTATTTATTATTTTATTTTTTTTAATATATAATCCAACTGCTTTTTCCTACTTACTTTTTTTCTGCTTTATTTCCTGTATTTTAATGATGTAAAGCACTTTGCATTGTCTGTGTACTGAATTGTGCTATATAAATAAATTTGCCTTGCCTTCAAAATTAACTTCAAGTCCAGAGGAGTTAGATGCTGAAATATCTAACCTAAGATCCTCTGCATATTCGTCTAATAAGACATTTTAGAGCTTATCTTGTTGTGTAGAACATCTTTGCTTCAAGATTTAACCTCTAGTTAATCTGAGTTGCCACCCTGTTTGTGTGGAAAGGGGGGGTGCTCATAAAGCTAAAATTGCTAATTTGCCTTAAAACAAAGTTGAGACGCATAAGCTGAATAAGATAGTAATTCCTTAAAAGGTTAAGCCTTGCGCAACATACTACTAAATCCTAAAGAAAGGTCAAGCAAGTGCTACAGAGGTAGTAATTCCTAAAGGTCTAGCATCTTAACACTGAAAGAATATTGTTGTCATAAGCCGCATGTTGAACGGTCAACTTGCGCACCTGTTTCTACATACACAAATAAGTATTTGCAAAATGTATATTTAAACATACAAGCATAGCCAAGCGTGCACGGACTGGATCTTATGTTATTTTGAAAGTTTTGTCATAACTTGTGTTTGTTGTTTTTGTGTTAGCAAGATGGAGCCTGAACTTCTCACATCTGAAGCTACATCTATGGTGGACCAAGCAGACATACAGACAGAAGGTTGTCGTTGGTGATCTCATCAACGTATCTGAAGATGAGTGGAGTAATTTAAATAGTTAATTAATTAGACTCTGTGGCGCAATGATAGTGCGTCTGACTCCAGATCAGAAGGCTGCGTGTTCAAATCACGTCAGGGTCAATTAATAGCCACTCTTTGGAGATGACGATGTGGTTTTTTAAGTAGTCTAAGCTGAAGCTTGGCCTATGTGAAAGCAATGGGAGTAACTGTTTCCTCCAAATTAAATAACCATTTGTTGGGAGTGTTGGCCTAGTGGTTAGAGCAGCGCGCTTGCACTCAGAGAAGGATGCAAGTACCCGGTTCGATCCCCAGCGCCTGCACTCTGGGTCCCTGAGCAAGACCCTTAACCCAAGATTGCTCCCGGGCGCCGCACATGGCAGCCCACTGCTCCCCAAGGGTGATGGGTTAAAAGCAGAGAACAAATTTCGTTTCAATGTATGTTTCAATGACAATAAAGATGATATTACTATTACTATTACTAATTTCATTGGGTATCCATCTAAAAGGACTCGGATTCAAGAGGTTGTGGACAGCTTACATTTTTATATCAGCGTAAGTCACGACTAGAAAATATTCTTAGTTGCAGGTTGAGCATCAGATGGTTTTAGACAGAGCGAGTCCTGCTAAACTTGAGCTCTCAAAGGTCGAAGTGAGGATGGAGGAAGCTGAAGCTGAGACAGAGGACAAAACTCCTTTTCAGCGAGGCTATGTCTCACCAGAGAAGTGAGTCCCACACCCTTCAGGTGAAATCCTCACATGATCAACCTCAGCAGGTTGACTAATTGCATGAGCTAGAATCACAGAACAGTTCTGCATGTTCTAACGCAGCACTTAGAACAGAGCCAGTCTTGCCAAAGTTTACAACAGAGCCTCTAAATTTTACAGAAAGTACAGACTCCTTGTCTGTACTCCTTGTCTCGAGCCCGTAACATCATCAGGGACCCCTCACACCCCCACCACAGACTATTCTCCCTGCTGCCCTCTGGAAAGAGGTTTCGCAGCATCCGCTGCAGGTCCACTAGGTTCTGCAAAAGCTTTTTCCCTGCTGCCATCAGACTGTTGAACTGCTGAACTGCTAAAGTATAAAAACGGACCGTGTACCACATTCGATTCGCTGATTTGCACATTTGCACACTTGCACATTGTATTATATCCTGCAAAATTGCTGCTGCACCTTACCGGGAAACGTACTGCAAAACTGTGTACAATGCAACTGTCTACTTTTAAATCATTGCTGCACCTTACTGCGTATTTGTTTACATTTGTTTTACACTGTTTACATTTCAACTGCCTACTGTTCACTGCTGCACTTTATCCGGAAGTCAATTGAAACTTATCCTGTAAGTGACTGCGATTTATCACTGCACTTTATCCTGTACTGTAATTCACCGCAAGGTATCCTGTAGAGTTACTGCAATCTTTCTGAGCTGTGTGAAAACGAAATTTCGTTCTGTATCCACTCTGTGTATACAAAATGACAATAAAGAAAGTCTAAGTCTAAGTCTAAGTCTAAGTCTAAGTCTTGGGAGATGCTAGAAGTCAGACTGTCCACAGTGGAGCGTTGCACCACCCTGCTGCACTGGACAGCCCCAAAGAGTACCAGGTAAATGACTCTGCAGACACAGGTGGTTCAGATTGGAGGGATGAGCAGCCATCACACCTGACTCATACCACCACCTGTCCTGACTCTGTGCTGCCCCCTAAGGGCCAGGAGACTCACTCAGGTGGCCCACACCAACCTAACCCACCACCACATGTCAGAGTTCACACCTTGGAAAACTCTCACTTAGATCAGGATCATTCTTCCTTACATAATCAAAGGTTAGTTCAAAGACCTCCATCGGTTCACAAACATAACCAACTTAATTTCCCAGATGGTCCAGGTCCACCTCGTAGTTATGGTATCCGTATACGCCAACTTGAGTCCCTTGCTCGGGACATAGAACATTTCGACCCAGATAATCATGATTCCAACATTCATAATTATCTGAAGGAAGTCGAATGTTGTCTTTTTGACCTGCCCTTTCCCTCATCTCGTGAGAAACTAAAGCTTATTTGGAAAACAACAGCTAGAAGCATTCATGTTTTCACTAAAGCTCTTCCTCCAGAGATTCGTGACAGCTCTTTGCCAAGCTTTAAGAGAAGAATATTCTGTGTACAGAAGTCAGGCTTCTATAACTCTTGACACTTTTGCTGTTCTTCAAGAAGAAAATGAAACACCCAGAGATTATTACTATTGCTTAAGGAACGTTTATTCTCAGGAATGCAATTCTCCAAGTCCAGAAGAGGACCCGCTTTTTAAGTCTTTGTTCCTTCATAATCTACATGAAAGTGTATGATATGATGTGACCATGCATTGCAAGGAAAATGACTTTTCCATGCATGAAATCTGCAGATAGTCCCAGTTTCTTTGGAATTCTCATTTGGGTTTCGATACGAAACATAGCAAGTTTAGAGTCTTAAACCTTCAAACAGGAAACAGGCCTAAAAAAAACACACAAATTCAGTTCTCTAGTGATCCAGCAGACCGAAATGGGGCGAGACAGGCTGCCACGAAAGTTTAAGCAGCCGGATAAAAATCAACCTTGTCACAATGCAAAACCTTTTACGATGGTGTTCAGACATTTTGAGTTTGAAACTGTGTGTATGTAGGCCTATATATATATTTTGATCAATCCTGAGAGAGAAACCTTCAAACTATGATTAATTATTTATAGTTAGGGTCAGTTCTCTGGCAAACATGCCTCAATCCCACCCAGAGACAAGCTTCTGAGGGAATTGAACTTTGAATAAACTGTCCTCTCATCCACAGGAGCCCAGAGACTCTTTGTTGTTCCAGATCGTGGCTGATGAACCTTTGGCAAATCCGAAAACGGAGAATGGGATCTCACTTATCAGATTTGTGGCGGGATGTTGTGCCATCAAGTCATCAGGGGAAAAATCTGACTTTTACAGGCATCATGAACTGCCCCCCTCAGCAGGGTGCTGTAGTGGATAGTAATAATTTTCAATTAAATGAGCACACAACTCATGAGAAAGATAAAGAAAAGATAAGAGAAAAGAAAATAGACGAGAAAAGAAAAGATGCATCTTTGTCTTTGTAGGTTTTAATTTAAAGGTGAGAAACCTTTAAATTACCCTTTTTTAACACTACCTTTTTTTTTTCCCAGTGTCCTGTCTAGCAATGTGGCAATAGGAATTGATGTCTCAATGCCAGATAGAGCTCGACAGATTTTGCTTTTACAAGTGGAGCGAACAGCTTTTGCCATAATGCTCTACTTGATTTATGCTTGTAAATAGCTTTATTGTGATTCCTGCAGGGAGAATTTCAAATTATATGGACATTACAATGGGAGAGTAAAGGAAGAACAAGAAGTGAAAGAGAAAGAAAAGAAAAAGAGTAGAGGTGAAAGAAAGGAGAGATAAGAGGGAGAGAATGATAAAACCTTCTCCGTCTGCTCCATCACCTGGAAAGAGAGATGCAAAAAGAACAGCACAACCAACAGACATAAAGCAACAGATACAATCGAATAACACCTAGATACCATTGCTAGATCATATATATTATTATGTAAGCTGAAATGTGGAATGTGATACTTAAAAAAAGAAAGTGAAAGAACATAAATAAATAAATAAATTATAAGATTACTGTATATAAGTGAACATTTAATACCAGGGACCCAGCACCTGTGGGAGTTTGTGAGAGTGCACTAGTTTAGGTGAAAATTATACAGAAGGAAATAGCTTGATAGTGGTTGTGGAGAACCAAAGGCCCGCCTTCCCCGAGCACAGATGCAGGAGTCAGGGGACCCATAATCCCGGACTTCCAAAGGGGCCCCTAAAGCAGGGCGCCCAGGAGGGGCCGACACAGGATATCTGCAACCCCCCCCCCCAAGGAAAGAGTAGAGACGACCCCGAGGAAATCCCCCAGCCACCGCAATGTCGACGCCCCCAAGAGCCGCGGGGACGAGCCCGTGGGCTCCGCCGGCAGCTAGCCCCGCTGAAGTGGTCCCGGCCATGGGCCCTGGGGGCCAGAGGCCCCAGGGACGCCCCGCCCCCACGACGGGGGCCCCGCCCACTCCCGGGAACCCGCCCCAAACCCGAAGCCCACCAATGCACCAGAGGGCCAAGGCGCATTGGTGGGACGCAGCGGAGGAGGGCAAGACGTGGGGGGATGGGCTCCGCACCTATCGGAGACTTGAGATGTTCTTGGGAGAGGGAGCGGACCACACCCATACCTGAAAAAAAAAAGGAAAACTCATTCACACCATCCCTCCCTTGTGCCCCACTCACCACAAATAGATAAAAAAAAAAAAAAGACGCTGTACACACATTCCCACATAACACTCGCATCCAACACTGACCAGAGGGGGGGGGGGGGGGGTCACCCCAAATCGACTATACGACTGCTTGTGCCTGACCCCCGGCCCCGCCCCCGGACCAGACGCCCCCCGGACCGGGCCCCCCAAAGAGGGCGGGCCAACACGACCCGTACGAGCCACCTAGCCAGAGCCCCCCTCACCCCCTAAATACCTAATAAACCCCCTCCCTCCCCCACCTTACCCTAGCCACCCCTGCCCCCCGCCCCTCCTGGGGGGAGCGGAGGCATCAGCCCCAGACCTGGCAAGCCGCTGACCACCCATTGCAGCCACCCTGGACACAGTGGCCCGCACCTCCTCCAGGCCCCAGACTCCTTGCCGTCATCGGAGAACGGGGGTGTGCAGAAGACCCCGATCCTCCCTACGCCCGCTCAGATGTTGTGTTGTTGCATGTTGTTCTCAAGTGCGTTTAAAAATTGGGAGCGCCGAAGGGGGTGCACGGCACAGCCCACCCCCCATCCGGAAGGAAGCTGGTGCCAGCGCACCCCCTCCGGGCAACTGCCCAGAACCCTCAATGTCTAAGTGGGAGAGGAGGTGAAGGGAGCCGTCCGAGGTGAGGCTCACACAACATAAGCCCCCCCCCCGACGTCTTCCCCCCACCCCCCATACCATGGCCTACATGAGTGTGCGTTGTGAAAATGTTTGGAGTGAAAGTGTCTAAGATGCATGATAAAATTAGGGAGAGGGGCGTCACCAGAAAGTGGCAACCTCCAGTAACGCCCTCTCCCCCAGGACCTACAAGTGTGGCGGCGTGATGGAGCAGGCAGAGGGAGGAGTCCGGGGATGGGGAGTAAAGGACTGGGAAGCCATCCCAGGGAGCCAGCTCCCCTACTGACTCAAATAGGCACCCCCGCTCCCCGAAAGCCCCACCCAGAGAAGGGGGCCTCGCCAGCGGCACCACCGTAGCCCGGGGGCCAGGGAGAGGCCGCAGGGCCCGCCAGCCAACCACCCACCAGGACCAACACCTCAACCCCCCCAGCCCACCCACCAAGCCTACTGGCTTTACCCCCCCCCCCCAAAAAAAAAAACAATTTTTTTTTTATAAAATTAATAATAATAATAATAAATAAATAAGAGGGGGGGAACCCTGGCCAGCCAGCCCGCACGAGCCATCCCAAACCCCACCCCCCAAGCGAAACCCGCACCGGAAGACGACACGGACCAGGACCGGGACAGGGGGCCGGACACAAGCCCACCAGAACGTCCACGTCCACCCCCCCACCCCCCCTCCCCCCACACCCGTAGATTTAATCCCTCCCCAACACTAACGTTCAAACAACTCACCATACATTCGACAGTAGACATCCAGGCTGGGTAGGTCCCTACTCCCCCTCCTTCCCCCTCCCCCCACTAGCAGAGTGCCTATCCAAAGAAGGAGAAGAGCATCTGCCCTGAGATGTTAATGACCATGCCCCCCTACCAGCTCAACAGGCCCCGAGGCCCCCCAGCGCACCAGAGGCCCCGTGCAGGGGCGGACACCCGGGCACGCGCCGGCCCACACCAAAAGCGGCACACCCCCCGGAACCGGAACCCCCAGGGCCCCACCGGGGCCCCTGCCCAAGGGCGGCGCGCCCCAGGGACCCCAGAACCCCAGACCCACCCCGGCCCCACCCAGCGGCAGCACAGCTACCAGGTCAGTAACCCACGTCCGTCACCACGCAGCTCCCCAAGAGCGCCGCAAGCGGCGCTGTAGGCCGCCCGTAGGCCTCCCAAGCTCCTCCCAGATGGGGGCAACAGACCCTGGAGTCGGATCCACCAGGCGCCCCACTCCAAGTGCCCCCAGAGCCCCAGGAACCCCTCCATCCAGCCACTGCGCCCTGCAGGAAGCAACCCACCGCCCCCTATTCCACTAAGTGATGGTGTTGATCAGAGGAGCCCAAAGAGACCAATCAGATGTGGAAGCAGATGCTGTCTCTAGATTAATATGATCCAACAAAAGATCTCTATACTGATTGATACTGAGATTTTCTTTACTTTTCCAATTCATGAGGATAGTTTTCTTTGCGATACATAATGCAGTGAAAACCATGTAAACTATTTCTTTTTTCAGAGGACTTTCCTCAAAATTACCGAGCAAGCAAACTGATGGGGAAGGTGTAATTTTACAGCTCAAGCACTTTGATAAGTCCTTACATATCTGTGTCCAGAACCTCTGGACTGGTGTGCATAACCATAACGCATGAAAATAATTATCAGGATGATTGCCTATGCAGTGTGGACAGATATTAGATTGTGCCAAACCCATCTTGAATAATCTTTGTCCTGTGTAGTGTACTCTGTGAAGGATTCTGTATTGTATTAGTTGTAAGTTGGTGTTTCTAGTCAATTTGAAACACTACCCTTTTTTAACACTGAAAAGGAGTTTTTACACTACCCTTTTTTAACCGAGCCGAGACCAGTCCGAGCTCGGTAACCGAGATAACTATCGAGTGTAAATGGAACGCAAACTGAACTGAACCGAGCTAGACACAACTGGACCGTGCTAAATGCAGACCAGTTCCAGACGTGGGTTTGGCTCGGTTTTTCCTTATCTCGGTTATCTGATAACAAAGAGCGCATGAGCAGACCGCGTCATCTCCGTGCGGTCAGCTGACATTTCAGACATTCATAAAAATACTAGCTTCCCTACCATGACACATGATTTCCAGTGATGATTCTGCTTAGCAGTGTGATGAACCTCAGCGTCTGTCGTTGTTTCCTGCGTCTGTAAATCCTTATTAGACGTTCGTTTGTCTTATCCACTTCCCAAAAGCCGACTCTGCCAAGTAAATCCACCAAAAGTTGCCGTCTTCGCCTGACTCGGCGCAAACAACGACGTATCACCAAGCATAACTACCTGAATGTTACGGGCGCCGCCATTTTGATTTGCTTGGTGCCGCCTTCAAACCCAGAGAGCAGTAGTACCGCGGATCGTCACTAGGAGGTGAGGAAACCAAGGAACCGAGATAAGCGTGGTGTGTAAACGGTCGTCAGAACCAAGCTCGGCTTGGTTAACTGATCCAAGCTCGGACCGAGCTTGGCCTGGATCGGTTTAACAAGGGTAGTGTAAATGGGGCTAATGTTTTTGTCCCCCAAAGCAGTCAGGAAACAGAGCGAGAGGAAAAGGGCACACTAAACTTTTATACATTCTGGGTTACCAGAATCAGGCGTAATCTTCAGAGGAGTGCAGCCACTGGTATGATCCAGTTCCTATGTAACTCAACTCCTCTCTGTGTCCTTGGATGTGGAAACACAATAGTAAATCTGTAAGCATGTGAGCTTCTTTCACATGAGAAAGTTATGCAGGTGCATCCAGACAAGATATGATCAGAGTTACATACATCAATAAAATTTTCCACAACAGTGCTGTGCTATAAAGCCAAGCTTCCACAGACAATTGTCCTCATTTCCAGCTCTTTTGTTGGAACAGCATTGGGGGAGAAACTCTCATGTAGATGCGTGAATGGATTTAAACTTTTCTGCAACCTGGTTGAAGACTGTAGGATTCAAATAACTCTCTGTCTGTTAGGTAATGTCCCAGACATTACCTAACAGTAAAAATCAAGTTACCCATAGTAACCTTGTCAGTAGCCTGACAAGGTTACTATCAGGCCAAACAGCTTATATTAAGTCTATAGTTGAAATGGTGATTCGAGCACTGGCCTTCTTTAAAGGCAAACGTTGCACACATAGAATAAAGGACTGACAACTTCTATTCAAGTTCAACAATTTATTAACAGAAATAAATTAACATCCAGAGAACACTCCTATGGAATGTTGTTTACCTGATTTAGCCATATTTCAATCAACAAACCCTCTCTACTAGGCTTGTGAAACTTAACTAAACTACTAAGCACAATTAAGATAAAAAGAAACTAAGGAACTATGTACACACAAAAGAAAGAAAAAGGAGAAAATAAAATAGTTGAAAACCATCATCAGAATGATTCAGTCAATCCTGGTTCACTGCAGATCCAAGTTAGAGAACCAAAGTTCATCTAAAATAATTTGGAATGATCTTAAATTAGCTTAACTAATTTTGAACATTTGGTATGTATTTCAACCCATTCACAAAACAAATCTGAGTTATATAAAACATGATTTGAGGAAGTAACACTTTATTTAATTTTGTATTATTATTTTTAGTGTGTCTAATCTGGCAATGTGCCGATAATAATAATTGCTGTCTTAATGCCAAAAAGAGCCTACTTTCACAAGTGGAGCCTTACTGCTTTCTCCATAGTGCTCTCCTTGTTTTAGATATGCAAGAAGCTTTATTAGATTTTATACTGGGACTATTTCTTGTTCAATGTACACTGAAATTGGAAGGTAAAAGAGGGGAAAAGGAGAGAAACTGATGAGACAAAATGCTAAAGGGGAGAAAAGGTGAAAGAGAAGGAGCAGAGGAAAGGTAGAGAGCAAAATAATATCCTACAACTCTGCTTCTACACCTGCAAAGAGAGATATAAAAACAACAGCAAAACCAACCGATAAAGTATTACAAGTACTAACAACCAACACCTTGATACAATCAATGAAAAATATACAGTATTATTTAATACAAAATGTATAAAGTGACACCTAAAGATAATAGGGATGTTATGTATAGAAGTGAATCTGTAAGTACCTGGATCCAAGAACCTGTAAATGTTTGTGAGAGTGCACTAGTATATGTAAGGTTTTTCCATAAGAAAGATGCTCAATGTATGGAGCCAAAGGCCTGCCCTCCAGAGCACTGAGGCAGACGCTGGGGGACCCCCAGAGCAAAGGTGCCCAGGAGGGGCCGACACAGGGAAAGCTGCCTCCCCTGTCCCAGGGAAGAGCAGAGATGAGCCCCAGATTTATTTTTTTATTTACCAAAATTGTATCTTAAATGTATTTTCATGTCTGCAGTTTTTTATTTGGAATCGTCTGTGTGCTGCTGTCATTGTTGGCCAGGTCTCTCTTGAAAAAGAGAATTTGAATCTCCTAATTGTAATGCATACAAAATACCGGTCCTTAAACAGGAATGGTGGCCTCCGGGTCCCATTTTTGCAATACTATTATTAGGAGTATGACTCAGCCCCCTGGGAACAATAAGCAGCAATCAGAGCATTAACTCAATTGGTTGTTAAGCTGATATTCATCTCTTGCGTTTGAGCAACCAGGTTTGATTGTTACCGTTACAATTGTTGATCCACTATGTGAAGGTTCTGCTTATAAGGCTGAGTTTACCTCCTCACACTAAAGAAGTCTCTTGGAGAAGACATGAAATGCTTCAACAAAGAAGAACCCATCCAGAGGATTTTTCTACCAAGATTATTGAGATGAATCAGGAGACAATAAAGGTATTTCTTATTTTATCTGATATCTTATCTTAATAAATTCATATATTTGAAGACAATTTGCTACTTATTTATTCCATACGTGTGCAGAGTTTTCTGTTTGAGAATGTCAGAGCTAAAATCCCTCTTTCATCTATTGTCCTAATATCTAAGCCAAATTGCAAATAATATCAAAGCCAATACCTGACAGGCCGAGGGTTATTTGATTCAATATTAAATTACTTAAAAACACAGTTTGAAAGTATTCAACAGGTTTGTCTTTGGCATGGCTGTGGGTTATTTGCAGCTTTAATGGCTTCATAGATTTGATTACCACCACAGAACAAATTATACATATTAGTAATCCAATACCATTTTCTAAATATTTCCAGGCCTTCTCATGCACGTGTTTTCCCGTACAAGCCCCATGTGCCAACTCTGCACTTACCCTTTCACATGTGGTTTCTGAGGTGGAGGGTGTCTCTTAACCTTATGGAATCTTTTGGCTGTGTTACAAAACAACCGATTTTTTTATTATTTTACTTGGAGTAATAAGATACTGACATTGGTTGTTAACTGTTATTAGAAGTTGCAGTGTTGTCTGCCTTTCCCTGCTGCCAGCCTGTCTTTCTGTATAAAGACTCAGAGCGTCGAGTAGTAAGCACGCAATCAATCAATAAAAAATATCAATCCAGTGAAAAATCTTTTAAACTATTAATGTGTTCTCCTCGCTCCCGCTATGGCAGAGGCAAAAATATCTAATAAAAAGCTTTAAATAGTAGCTACGTATCTGAAATCCCCCGTGTTTCTTCGAGAGCTCTGGCCACTCTAGAGAGGCTCAAACTGGGGAAACGTTTGAAGTTCACTCCGTTCCGCTTTGACAGCCGGAAATTAAGTCCAAAAATCAAACCAAAAAAAATTATTTCACCGCTTTTAAAAATAATATTTATTAACGTGTTCTCCTCGCCCTGTCATGGCAGAGGCAAAATATCTCACTCCGTGGCTGAAAACAGCTGGAGCTGTGGTGTGGTTTGGCATATGTGGCTGCTATATGGAGCTCGGACAATGAGGATACCCTGGAAGCTCCCTTGGCTGAGAGGCTGACGTTTGCAAGCTAAACGGCTCCGCCTCTTCACTTCTGGCTGTCTCTAAACACACAGTTAAGCAGACGGAGAGGCTGTGCCTTATTTTACTCTCCCTCTCTCTCAGAACAGGGTTTCAAAGCATAGGGTAGAGAGGCTCTGCATCATTTTATTATGTGTGATCCGGATATTTATCCAGGTGGATTACTCCTTAACAATATCCAAGACAATCTTGCATATGCAGTCATAGAAACATTTGTATTTTTTTGTTTTATTTCTTCTATTCATAATGATGTATTTTTTATTGTTAACTATTTCTCGCCAATTTCTTTAAAGTGTCAATGTTGCAAATAACGGCAGGGGCATGGGGGAGGGGGGGGGGGGCAGGGGGGGGGCTAAAGCAACGGCCAGGAGGTGTTTCGCTCTTCCAGGCCTTTATAGGCTGGTTGAATCACAAACCTGGCGAAGGTAAGCTGACAGATTTCGTAGTTTTTGCAACTTCTGATGTTAAATGGGATTTTAAAAATTCCTTGTCATTAATCTTGTCTTAAGCAAATGGGAATAGTTTTTTGTAATCCTAGATAGTCCAAGATGGCGCTGCGCAGTCAGCAGCCAGTCACCTCGGCTCCGTCTTCTATTTTCCTACTTTCTCTTTTTTATAGTGTTTTTTGGAGTGTTTTAATATTAGTGAATACCGTATCTGGTATTCCGAACTTATGTGCACGGAAGAAGCCAACTTTTGGGACTTTAGTGCTGAGCTTTCTGCTACTTTCGGCACTTTTTGATGCTGCAAGGGGAGACCCCTTTGTCCGTGACTCCGAGTGTCCCATTGTTTACCTCGGAATCAGCTCCTAGGACTACGGGACTCTACGCACCGCTGCCCTGCTCCCCACCACGTTGAGAAACCAGACATCCCCGCAGACATACGGAGGAGACGGAGAGGCTACAGGAGTGGCAGGACGAAGCGGAGGAATAGTTATTTACCATCGGTTGTCATGGGAAACGTAAGATCTCTCCACAACAAGACTGAGGAGCTCGCAGCACTAACCCGTTTCCAGAGAAAGTACAGGGACGCTAGTATCATATGCTTCACGTAGACGTGGTTAGATGGATCTGTCCCGGAATCAGTGGTTTCCCTGGACGGCTTTAAACTCATCCGCGTGGACAGAACTTTGGCGGAGAGTGGAAAAAAGAGAGGAGGGGGGTTGGCGGTGTTTGTGAGTGAGAGATGGTGTAACGCGGCTCATGTTCACGTGAAGCAGCAGATATGCTGCTCAGATATTGAATTACTGGCAGTGAGTTTAAGACCTTATTACATGCCGCGAGAGTTCAGTCACGTGATCGTGCTCTGTGTTTATATACCTCCCTCCGCGGACGCCACCGCTACGTGCGAGCGGATCCACAGCGCGTTAAACAAACTGCAAACACAGCAGCCCCGCGCCCTCCTGCTCATCACAGGAGACTTCAGTCGAGCCTCCCTTCGTTCCACCCTCCCCAGGCTCACCCAGTACGTCACGTGTACAACACGGGACAATAAAACTCTGAATCTTTTCTAGGCAAATGTTAAGGACACCTACACCTCCGCCCCCCTCCCCCCACTTGGACGTTCAGATCACAACCTTGTCTACCTGCTCCCCCATTACATTCCACTGGTGAGGAGAACAATAGCGCAGAAGAGGTCAGTGAAAGTTTGGTCAGATGAGGCCAGTGAGAGACTGAGTGATTGTTTCAGAACCACAGACTGGAGCATGTTCCAAAGCTCTCATGGTGATGACATCAACAGTCTGAATGCATCACTGGCTACATGACCTTCTGTGTGGAGAGCTTTGTGCCTACACAACGACTACAGTGCTTTGCAAACAACCCCCCCTAGGTGACCCCTGAGCTGAAAGTCCTCTTGAACCAGAAGAAGAGAGCTTTCCACTCAGGGGACAGAGAGGAGCAGCGTAGAGTGCAGCGGGAGCTCCAATGGAGGATCAGGGCGGCAAAAAAAGACTATGGGAAGAAGATGGAGGAGCAGCTGGCGCAGAACAACGTCAGAGATGTGTGGAGAGGTCTGAAGAACATCTCCGGCGTTGGGCAGAGGGCCAGCAGGGCTGCAGACAGTGACACCAAGTTTGCAGATGAGTTAAACAGGTTCTTCACCCGGTTTGACTCCCCCCACACTGGCCCCCTCCCTGCCCTCAACTCTCCACATGTCTCCAACCCCCAGCCCACCAGAGACCCCCCCTCCCCCCCACCGACACTCTCACCAACCCCCGACCCATCCGCATCAACATCGGAGTAGAGGACGCATTCATCTACCTGCTGCAGCGGGCGCTCACCCACCTGGAGACCACCGGGAGCTCTGTGAGAGTCATGTTCTTTCACTTCTCCAGCGCTTTCAACACCATCAGACCGGTGCTGCTGAGGGGGAAGCTGGAGGACGCTGGAGTGGACAAACATCTTGCTGACTGGACCATCAACTACCTCGCTGACCATCCTCAGCACGTGCGGCTGCACGGCTGTCAGTCAGAGGTGGCAGTCTGCAGCACCGGGCCCCCCCAGGGCACCGTTCTGTCTCCGTTTCTTTTCACCTTCTACACCTCGGACTTCACCTACAAAACGGACAGCTGCCATCTTCAGAAGTTCTCCGATGACTCGGCCATTGTGGGCTGTGTGTCTGAGGGGAACGTGCTGGAGTACCGGTCGGTCATCATGAACTTTGTGGACTGGTGTGAGAAGAACTACCTGTGTTTAAACACCAGTAAGACCAAGGAGATGGTGATCGACTTCAGGAGAAGACTCCCACCTCACTCCCCCGTGAACATCCAGGGGCAGGACATAGAAACTGTGGAGAGTTTCAAATATCTGGGTGTTCACGTCAACAATAAACTGGACTGGACTCATAACACTGAAGCTCTGCACAAGAAGGGCCAGAGCCGCCTCCACCTCCTGAGGAGGCTGAGGTCCTTTGGTGTGAGCAGGCCCCTGCTAAAACCTTCTATGACTCTGTGGTGGCCTCAGCACTCCTCTACGCTGTCGTCTGCTGGGCTGTTGGCAGCGCAGAGTGGGACAGAAAGAGACTGAACAAGCTGGTGAGGAAGGCCACTTCTGTCCTGGGCTGCACTCTGGTCTCGGTGGAGGAAGTGGCTGAGAGGAGGGTGTTGTCCAAGCTCACATCCATCATGGACAACACCTCTCACCCCCTGCACCAGACTGTGGTGGAGCTGAGCAGCTCCTTTAGTGACAGACTTAGACACCCTGTCAGTAAAAAGGAGCGTTACCGCAGGTCATTCCTCCCTGCTGCCATCAGACTATACAATGCTTCACTATAACTGTAATAACTAATGTGCAATAACTACTGTGCAATTCTATTTAATACACTGTGATATAACCTGTGCAATAATCCTGTTAAATAATCCTGTTTAATAAGCGACTTCAGCTGTATAGTTATCTCACTACCTCACTGTTGCTCTTTACCTGGTACTACTTAATGTACAATGTCACTCCATTTGTATATAAGCCACCTGAATGTACATAAGTCATCCTAAATATCTGTTTTATTTCCCTTGTACTTTTATTTTATTTTTTTAGATACACTGTATATATGTGGACACACTGTATATACCTTGTGCACCTTTTCCTGCACCTTCTTTTGTTTATTAAGCCAATGTGTGACAAGTGAATTTCTCCACTGTGGGATCAATAAAGCCTATCTTATCTTATCTTACTGACCTGAAGCAGGAAATGTTTACTCTGATTCAATTCAATAAGGAGAAAAAAAGGCAATGCTTCTTGTTATACACTGTATGTAAATATCTGGTTTTGGCTGCATATTCATATGTTTTGAAAAACAATGTATGCAGTTGCAAGGAAATAGGGTTGCAGCTCTTTTTATATAGAGAAAATTAATCAGTTAAGTTGATTAATGGAAACATGTAGAAGTAAAGATTAGGGCAAGAAATCGATGCAGGCTTTAATCTAGACAAAACAAGCGTTCAAAGAACCACATGAAATAAAAAGTAAAAGATTGCTAAACTTGATTGAAATAGTTTTCATGAAAAAAATTCACTAAATAATTCAAATGTATAATAAATTGTTCAAAGCTGTCATCGTTCACAGATCTCCTGTTTAACTGCAGACACTTTTAAATTAAACACAAGCAGAGCAACGTTACCCTGGGTTAGCTGCCCATCGTGCAACTGTCTGTTCTCCGTCATCCTCCAGCAGATCAGCAAATGCTGCCTCCAGATCTTCTAACTGATGTATACGACGATCTAGACACTCCTCCAGCTCTGCCTGCATACATATACATACCGCATGTTAATCAGTACAGAGGAAGAACTTTTTTTTTTACAAGATTCCTATCACCTTTTTTCACCTCTTATGTTCTTAATTTACAGCATTAAAGATATTACTTCTATTACATCGAGTTTATTATGAAAATCTTGACAGTTAACAAGGTTCATTAGTTTTCTGTAGTTTCTCCTGGTTGAAAGGAGATAGAAGAACTGTTCTGACCTCATCAGCATCCACGCTGGGTTCTCTGAAGTTGTAGAGCTCCATAAGGATGGAATACTCTCCCTGGATAATGCGTTGCAGAAATTATGTTAGTTTAAAATGACATGTTTGATTCAATACTACAATAACATCATTATAAACAGATTCATGCAGACACACACTAACTTTCATCTACTGACACATTTATGTCTTTTTCAGGGTGGACAAACAACACAAGAAAACAGTTCACTGATTTTTAAAAATATGACTCAAATGTCCAACTTTGACTGCGTAGAGAATTTTCTCTGATCCACACATGGTTGATATTATACAGTGGGGCAAAAGAGTATTTAGTCAGCCACTGATTGTGCAGTTCTCCTACTTAGAAAGATGAGGTATGTAATTTTCACCATATGTACACTTCAACTATGAGAAACAAAATGACAGAAAATTCCCAGGAAATCACATTGTAGGATTTCTAAATAATTGATTTGTAAATTATGATGGAAAATAAGTACTTGGTCAACAACAAAACTTTGTAGCATAACCTTTTGACTGAGGTCAAACGTTTCCTGTGAGTCTTCACAACTGGTATTTTTGCCCATTTTGCCCATTCAGATCTCCACCAGAGCATTGATGTTTTGGGGCTGTCGCTAGGCAACACAGAGGAACATCAACTCCCTCCACAAATTTTCTAGCCAGTCTGGAGACTGGCTAGGCCACTCTAGGACCTTGAAATGCTATGGCTTCTATGGAGCCATTCCTTCGTTACCAGAGTGGTGTGTTTGGAATCATTTTCCCTTAACACGGATCAGCCGTCATGTCCCCCTTCCAAAAAAAATGTTTCGACCTGTATAGTGTACTCTATGAAGGATTTTGTATTTTATTAGTCGTAAATTCGGTTTTCTAGTCATTTTGAAAGCTCTTAAAAATATCTGAGACCAGTTGTTTTGTTCAAAGCTGACTGAGAAATATGTCTCCCATTACATAATAGGGAGATATATTGAATCATCTAGTTTAGACCATGTCCTGTATAACTTAGACAACAATAACAATGTTATTACATAATACGGCAGAAACTACAACAAAACATGTCCAAAGATTTTATTACATTTTGCAGAGATTATTACAAAATGCGGTTTTAGTGATGTTTTATTACTGTGAATGCAGTAGGCATTCACCGTTCTTGAGATCCTGTTTCTCTTTATTCTTTATTATTATTATTACTGTGAATGCAGTAGGCATTCACAGTTCTTGAGATCCTGTTTCTCTTTATTCTTTATTACTGTGAATGCAGTAGGCATTCACAGTTATTGAGATCCTCTTTCGCGTTTTTACCGTTTAAAGTTTGATTCGCTTCTCCTCCTACAGTTTTTCTCCGATTTCAACCATTCAACTTTTAAACTATTCAGCTTCTTCTGGAATCGATGGCTATATCTTTTTGTACTTTTAACTTTTCAACTTTTTAAAATATTCAGCTTTTTCTGCAAATTTTCAGCTTTTTTTTCTCCCATAGAAAATGAATATAAACTAGAAAAATTTGCATTTCCTGCGAAAATGCACTGTGAATGCAGATAGCTGAATGATTGAGCAAAAGATGCAGAAGATCTTTGAAGAGAAAAAATAGCTGAAAAGCATTGAAGAAGTTGAAAAAGTTGAAGAAGTTGAAAAAGTTGAAGAATTTGAAAGAGTTGAAGAATTTGAACATGAAAGAACAATAGCTAAATGATTAGAAGAAGAAAAAACTGAGGGTAAGGCACCAAACATTTCCTAACTCATTCTAAACACTGAATCGTTTAACAAAGCAGAAGTAGAATTTCAAACTTGAATATACTGTAGCCATATGTGGGCCTGCATTTTTAGGGAGTAAAAGGGGTTTCGCCCCCATTGAAAAGCATTGGATGTTTGACACCTCCTAACTTGGAGATGCTTTACGTGACGAGGCCCAAACTTATTGTGGAGCATTCTGTATAAAGGATGTACAGACTCTGTAAAGCAGAAGTTTGTCCAAGCTTCCTAGAGCTACTTCCGGTTAGCAACATGCTAACCGTTAGCCGCTAGCAGGGTTTTGTTCAGTATCACCGGGTGATTGTACTCTGTCAGTTTGGTCCAAATCCTGTACTGGGAAGTGCCTCAAAAAGGGGTGCCAATACTTAATGTCACCAAACGTGACCAAAGTTCATGGGTCAGATTGGCCTCCTTTAGCAACTCAGCCTCACCACATCTGGGCCCAGAACTCAACATTTGACCAAAATGGCGTGTAGCGCCATTTCCCACAGGTGGGTGGTGCTGTATTGGCCAATTGGGTCGTCTCTGGGCATCATGCCAGGTCCTGTTGGAAGCAAAGGCCCAATAGGAAAGCATGTGAAATCCAAAATGGGACAGAAAAGTGACACATGGCTGAAAGTCACTTGAAAATTTTAAAATGTCAAGAGGAAGTGACTGTGCGAATTTCAGATTCCTACATTAATCACAGCAACTGCGGTGAGCGTCGAAAGTTGCCATTCTATCTCAATGGAGCCTCTCCCTCTGGCCCTCAGAGTTCCGTCGTCATGGAAACTCACTGACACACCTGCAGCGAGCCAGTCTACCGAAGGGCAGACACTTTGCTCAAAATATGTCCCATTGGGTTATAATGGAGAACTTTGCCTCGCACAGCGCTCCATATCTCCTGATCCGTAAATGGTAGAGACGTAATTTTTTCTGCGTTTATTTCTTAACGGATAGGGGAAGAAGACTTGCTATCGGTTTTACGGGAAATATTTTAATAAAGGCGTAAAAAATTAGGATATAAAGGGGATTTTTGAGGAATTAAAAAAAATCCTCTAAAAACGGTCCCGAACAAATCGCTCTAGCTGAAAAAGTATAGGAGATATCAAAATAATTCTTTCACTGTGAATATCAGCAGGCTTTTGAGGACTATGTTGCTCATTTTTATGTTTGTACAAAAATCGGTGTAGGCACACCGACGATGTAAAAAAGTGGATCATGTGGAAAAATGCAGCTCTAAAGCATTTTACGGATTTTGCACATTCGCTACTCCCGAACAAATTGTTTCTGCGGCAAAACCGTAACAGTTATCCGAAAAATTCCTCTTTTGTGAGTGCCAGACGTGTCTGGACTTGAATGTGTGAAAGTATCATGCCTGTACATCAAACGGTTTAGGAGTAGCGACGATGCGAAAACATGTGATGTTTTGGATTTTCAGATGACATTTTTCAAAACCGCTCCATAGGAAATGAATGGGGGAGGTTTCGGGTTTGTGTCGCTCTGAGGTGATTTGCGGAAAATCTATAAATGCTACACCAATGAGGGTTACATTTCCTGAATCCAGACAAAAATTCCTACGTTTTGATGTATAATTTATGTGGATAGGTTGAAAATTGAGCGAGTGAGAAGAAGTTGTTCGGAGAAGAAGAATTTGTTGAATTTCTAGAGTGCGCACTCTACCAACTGCCACTTGACGACCATAGCAACGCATGTTATTTGCTGAATTTCTTGAAAAGCCAAAGTTATTTTAAGGAGGTACTTTATGAAAATGGTAAAAGACATGAAAAAGCTGAAATATACCATAATAGCTGAAAGATATCACTACATTTTAAAAGTTGAATGGCGTTTCTAGCTGAAAGTAAGCTGAAGCAGTAAGTTGTCAAAAAGCAGCTGAAATGAGCGGAATTTTAGTGATTTCAATGCATTTCCTATGGGAGAAAAAAAGCTGAAAATTTGCAGAAAAAGCTGAATATTTTAAAAAGTTGAAGAGTTAAAAGTACAAAAAGATACAGCCATCGATTCCAGAAGAAGCTGAATAGTTTAAAAGTTGAATGGTTGAAATTGGAGAAAAATTGTAGGAGGAGAAGCGAATCAAACTTTAAACAGTAAAAACGCGAAAGAGGATCTCAACTAGAAAAATTTGCATTTCCTGCGAAAATGCACTGTGAATGCAGATAGCTGAATGATTGAGCAAAAGATGCAGAAGATCTTTGAAGAAGAGAAAAAATAGCTGAAAAGCATTGAAGAAGTTGAAAAAGTTGAAGAAGTTGAAAATGTTGAAGAATTTGAAAGGGTTGAAGAATTTGAACATGAAAGAACAATAGCTGAATGATTAGAAGAAGAAAAAACTGAGGGAAAGGCACCAAACATTTCCTAACTCATTCTAAACACTGAATCGTTTAACAAAGCAGAAGTAGAATTTCAAACTTGAATATACTGTAGCCATATGTGGGCCTGCATTTCTAGGGAGTATAAGGGGTTTCGCCCCCATTGAAAAGCATTGGATGTTTGACACCTCCTAACTTGGAGATGCTTTATGTGACGAGGCCCAAACTTATTGTGGAGCATTCTGTATAAAGGAGGTACAGACTCTGAAAAGCAGAAGTTTGTCCGAGCTTCCTAGAGCTACTTCCGGTTAGCAACATGCTAACCGTTAGTCCCTAACATGGTTGTGCTCAGGATCACCGGGTGATTGTACTCTGTCAGTTTGGTCCAAATCCTGTACTGGGAAGTGCCTCAAATAGGGGTGCCAATACTTAATGTCGCCAAACGTCACCAAAGTTCATGGGTCAGATTGGCCTCCTTTAGCAACTCAGCCTCACCACATCTGGGCCCAGAACTCAATATTTGACCAAAATGGTCAGTAGCGCCATTTCCCACAGGTGGGTGGTGCTGTATTGGCCAATTGGGTCGTGTCTAGGCATCATGCCAGGTCCTGTTGGAAGCAAAGGCCCAATAGGAAAGCATGTGAAATCCAAAATGGGACAGAAAAGTGACACATGGCTGAAAGTCACTTGAAAATTTTAAAATGTCAAGAGGAAGTGACTGTGCGAATTTCAGATTCCTACATTAATCACAGCAACTGCGGTGAGCATCGAAAGTTGCCATTGTATCTCAATGGAGCCTCTCCCTCTGGCCCTCAGAGTTCCGTCGTCATGGAAACTCACTGACACACCTGCAGCGGGCCAGTCTACCGAAGTGCAGAGACTTTGCTCACAATAAGTCCCATTGGATTATAATGGAGAACTTTGCCCCGAACAACGCTTCATATCTCCTGATCCCTAAATGGTAGAGAGGTAATTTTTTCTGCGTTTAGTTCGTAACGGATAGGGGAAGAAGAAAAGCTATCGTTTTTTGCTGGAAAAAGTTTAATAAAGGCGTAAAAAATTATGATCTAAAGGGGTTTTTTAAGGAATTTGCAAAATCCTCTAAAAACAGTCCCGAACAAATCGCTCTAGCTGAAAAAGTATAAGAGATATCAAAACAATTATTTCACTGTGAGTATCAGCAGGCTTTTGAGGACTATGTTGCTCATTTTTATGTTTGTACAAAAATCGGTGTAGGCACAGCGACGATGTAAAAAAGTGGATCATGTGGAACAATGCAGCTCTAAAGCATTTTCAGGATTTTGCACATTCACTACTCCCGAACAAATTGTTCCTGCGGAAAAACCGTAACAGTTATCCACAAAATTCCTTTTTTGTGAGTGCCAGAAGGGCTGGGACATTCATATGTGAAAGTCTCATGCCTGTACATCAAACGGTTTAGGAGTAGCGACGATGCGAAAACGTGTGATGTTTATGATTTTCAGACGCCATTTTTCAAAACCGCTCCATAGGAAATGAATGGGGGAGGTTTCGGGTTTGTGTCACTCTGAGGTGATTTGCGAAAAATCTATAAATGCTACACCAATGAGGGTTACATTTCCTGAATCCAGACAAAAATTCCTACGTTTTGATGTATAATTTATGTGGATAGGTTGAAAATTGAGCGAGTGAGAAGAAGTTGTTCGGAGAAGAAGAATTTGTTGAATTTCTAGAGTGTGCACTCTACCAACTGCCACTTGACGACCATAGCAACGCATGTTATTTGCTGAATTTCTTGAAAAGCCAAAATTATTTTAAGGAGGGACTATATGAAAATGGTAAAAGATATGAAAAAGCTGAAATAGACCATAATAGCTGAAAGATATCACTACATTTTAAAAGTTGAATGGCGTTTCTAGCTGAAAGTAGGCTGAAGCAGTAAGCTGTCAAAAAGCAGCTGAAATGAGCGGAATTTTAGTGAATTACATTCATTTCCTATGGGAGAAAAAAAAGCTGAAAATTTGCAGAAAAAGCTGAATATTTTAAAAAGTTGAAAAGGTATAAGTACAAAAAGATATAGCCATCATTCCAGAAGAAGCTGAATAGTTTAAAAGTTGAATGGTTGAAATCGGAGAAAAACTGTAGGAGGAGAAGCGAATCAAACTTTAAACAGTAAAAACACGAAAGAGGATCTCAAGAACTGTGAATGCCTACTGCATTCACAGTAATAACTGTGAATGCCTACTGCATTCACAGTAATAACTAAAATTCTGCTCATTTCAGCTGCTTTTTGACAGCTTACTGCTTCAGCCTACTTTCAGCTAGAAACGTCATTCAACTTTTAAAATGTAGTGATATCTTTCAGCTATTATGGTATATTTCAGCTTTTTCATATCTTTTACCATTTTCATATAGTACCTCCTTAAAATAATTTTGACTTTTCAAGAAATTCAGCAAATAACATGCGTTGCTATGGTCGTCAAGTGGCAGTTGGTAGAGTGCGCACTCTAGAAATTCAACAAATTCTTCTACCCCGAACAACTTCTTCTCACTCGCTCAATTTTCAACCTATCTACATAAATTATACATCAAAACGTAGGAATTTATGTCTGGATTCAGGAAATGTAACCCTCATTGGTGTAGCATTTATAGATTTTTCGCAAATCACCTCAGAGCGACACAAACCCGAAACCTCCCCCATTCATTTCCTATGGAGCGGTTTTGAAAAATGACGTCTGAAAATCCAAAACATCACACGTTTTCGCATCGTCGCTACTCCTAAACCGTTTGATGTACAGGCATGAGACTTTCACACATTCAAGTCCAGACATTTCTGGCACTCACAAAAGAGGAAATTTTTGGATAACTGTTACGGTTTTGCCACAGGAACAATTTGTTCGGCAGTAGCGAATTTGCAAAATCCTGAAAATGCTTCAGAGCTGCATTTTTCCACATGATCCACTTTTTTACATCGTCGCTGTGCCTACACCGATTTTTGTACAAACATAAAAATGAGCAACATAGTCCTCAAAAGCCTGTTGATACTCACAGTGAAAGAATTATTTTGATATCTCCTATACTTTTCCAGCTAGAGCGATTTGTTCGGGACCGTTTTTAGAGGATTTTTAAAATTCCTTAAAAATCCCCTTTATATCATAATTTTTTACGACTTTATTAAAATATTTCCAGCAAAAACTGATAGCAAGTCTTCTTCCCCTATCCGTTAAGAAATAAACGCAGAAAAAAATTACGTCTCTACCATTTACGGATCAGGAGATATGGAGCGTTGTGCGAGTTAAAGTTCTCCATTATAACCCAATGGGACATATTCTGAGCAAAGTGTCTGCCCTTCTGTAGACTGGCCCGCTGCAGGTGTGTCAGTGAGTTTCCATGACGACGGAACTCTGAGGGCCAGAGGGAGAGGCTCCATTGAGATAGAATGGCAACTTTCGACGGTCACCGCAGTTGCTGTGATTAATGTAGGAATCTGAAATTCGCACAGTCACTTCCTCTTAACATTTTTAAATTTTCAAGTGATTATGAGGCATGTGTCACTTTTCTGCCCCATTTTGGATTTCACATGCTTTCCTATTGGGCCTTTGCTTCCAACAGGACCTGGCATGATGCCCAGACACGACCCAATTGGCCAATACAGCACCACCCACCTGTGGGAAATGGCGTTACACGCCATTTTGGTCAAATGTTGAGTTCTGGGCCCAGATGTGGTGAGGCTGAGTTGCTAAAGGAGGCCAATCTGACCCATGAATTTTGGTCACGTTTGGTGACATTAAGTATTGGCACCCCTTTTTGAGGCACTTCCCAGTACAGGATTTGGACCAAACTAACAGAGTACAATCACCCGGTGATATTGAACACAACCCTGTTAGCGGCTAACGGTTAGCATGTTGCTAACCGGAAGTAGCTCTAGGAAGGTCCTACAAACTTCTGCTTTACAGAGTCTTTACCTCCTTTATACAGAATGCTCCACTATAAATTTGGGCCACGTCACGTAAAGCATCTCCAAGTTAGGAGGTGTCAAACATCCAATGCTTTTCAATGGGGGCGAAACCCCTTATACTCCCTAGAAATGCAGGCCCACATATGGCTACGTCCGCCGTCATTTCGTAGGCCGGATCTCTCTGAACTCTGTGTGAAGCTGCAGTCCCGGTTAGAGGCGACGCCGAAGTACAGAGCTACGCACAGTAGGCGTCTGCACAACGGACCTGCCTCGGAAAGAATGCTGCGAGTTACCTACAACCCCGAGGAGGCAAACGGACAGTTCACGGAGTTGTAGTTTTTTGGATACCCATGTGTGGGCAGATCCTCGCGTTGTATATAGTTGTGTTTGTTTTAATAAAGCTCTTTCTTTGCGTAAACATCTTCCTGGCAAATGTTCATTTCCTGTATAAATTCATTTATGTCCTTGATGGTAGCCTAATAATAGTGTAGTAGCCTACATAGGATAACATGAATATACAGCATAATATGAATATATATATATATATATATATATATATATATATATATATATATATATATATATATATATATATATATATGCCAACCAATCACGAGCGATTTTACTTGTTTGAAAATAATGGTTTCATCCAATACTCAGTAAGAACATTCAAGCCTGGCCTGGCCACGTGTGGTTTTGCTGCCAATCAGGAGCGATTTTACTTGTTTGAAATAGTGGTTTGATCCAATACTGAGTAGGTTATTCAAGCCAGACCTGGCCAGCCGCGCGGGTTTGCTGCATTCATATGTTAATTAGGGCCATTAGTACAGCTGATCGCTCTCCACATACGTCATTGTCCGGTTCCGACAATTTGTGGCACTGACAAACGGCGACAAGCGCGGGTTGCAAATTGTCGTCAACTGCCGAAAATGAGGGAGATCTGCGGTAGTTTACGGGGACAAAAATCTCACTTTTCATGCAGTGTTTGCCTGTTATTATGTTTAACAACATGTGTTATTCTGTTATAACTTGTTTTTAACCTGTGGTGGGAATTCCTGACGATGTGTTGTGAGAAGGACTGTTCGCACCTGGGTTCACAGGAAACTGGGAGCAACATGTCTCATTTCACACACGGATTCGCGCTCTGTATTCCTTATTTTTGCTTATATTTGCTGTATTCTGAGTATTATTTTGCTTCACACACTGCTGAGATGCTGGGAACGGTTTTTGTTTTGGAAACATGTTTTGGAAACGGGACGAACAGCTCACATGGGAGAGAGAATTGGCCACTCTCGCTCCCATCTGATACTTTATTTATGGGTATGAAAAGGAGGGAACCACCCTCAGTCGATGAAGTCAGCCGTGGGTTTTGTGGATGCCCGGCCGCGTGGATTGTGCTCTTACCGGACTGACCGACTTCCCAGTTCTGTGCCATGGTAAGGGGTGGAGCATCACGCTTGTCTGAAAGCAATGTTGCTTTAAGTGCTTGCTACTTTGCGTGTGTGAAGTGCTTACTGTTTTGTGTTGCTGTATTCTGTGGGGATAATAAATATGGGCACTATTATCCTAGCCGAAGCAGTATTTATGTTTTTTACTTGTGTTTTTTGCCGATCTCTTCCGAATCTGAATAAAAATTTCATAAAACAACCACTGTAGTGGTCTCATCTCCGACAATGATGAGTCCCACTACAGGGACTCACACAGTGGTGCTCCAGGAACAACCTGATCCAGAACACCAGTAAGACCAAGGAGGTAGTAATAGACTACAGGAGGTCCAGGAGGACTGAACACCCTCCTCTCTACATACAGGGAGAGGTGGTGGAGCGTGTGGAGAACATTAGGTTCCTGGGCAGTCACATCTCCTCTGACCTCTCCTGGACTGTGAACCCCTCCCACCTGGTGAAGAAGGCCCAACAATGACTCTTCTTCCTGCAGGATCTAGACTCAATTTATGCAGAACGTGTCCAAAGAAGGGCCAGATGCATCTCCACTGATCCCACCCACCCAGGCAATGCGCTGTTTGCCCCTCTCCCATCAGGTAAACACTTCAGAAGACTCAAAGCCAAAACAAATAGACTTATAAACAGCTTCTTCCCAAGAGCTGTGAGGGCAATCTCCCCCTGATGGGAGACTGCAGTCCAACGCTTTGAAATCACCCCACCGTTACTAGCTCGTCATACGTTACAATTCACCTTAATGTTACTGCCTACTGCACACTATCATCTCAGAATATCTAAATGCACATTGCTGTAAACGAAGCCGTAATCATCATTGTTCAATAAGCACCCTACTACGTCATTATCTGTTATCTTTTTTTCCTGGATGCTAAAAAAAACAAAGTAACGCTTATTCATTGCCTGTTTGTCAGTTTATGCCTTCATTATGTGTAATGTGAACCAGAGTGGCCAAAGAGAAGTTTCGCCGTGGTGACAAATAAAATATTTTTTATTCTTGAATTGCATAATGCAGCGTTAAAGGGTGATATCACAAATGTCTTCCAACCTCAAAGACTTGGAGCTCATTGCAACATGGTCAAAGATACCAGAGACATGCAAAATGGTGGTGAGAAATTATGTTTCTTTTGATTATTGGGAAGGATATGAATTGCTTTGGACACAGGATTTTTGCTAAAATGTAAACCAAAGCTAAATTTGTTTTCCCACAATTAAACCCTTGTACATCCTCTTATTGTCTTTTATGAGATGCATTACTCATTACCAATCGAAAACTAACTTCTTGGGTGAAACATTTTTTAGAAAACAAACTTGTTGGAAGAACAACATTCAAGCATAGACAAGTTACCTGGGTGAATATTTCTTTAAATGGGTTTTTACAGGAGAAAAAATCCAAGTCAATATCCAGGATGTATGGATCTGTTTCACTCAGAAATGTAGTCAATCTCCCAATGACGTAACTGGTGGATCCTATATCTTCATCTCCCTCTCCAACATCTGTGCCATTGCTGCTCAACTCTCCCTGCCAGTTGCTGCCCTCTGCTGGAAGCAGTGTCGCTGAGGTTGTAACTGAGGAGAGTTCTCCGTCCAAACTCAGATCTGTCCGAGCATTTTTAGCTAAACTTGTCACAGAGTCCTTCTCTGCATCATGCCCTGAAATACAGAATCAGAAAACAAAATATGAGATAGAATAAGTTGCTGGTTACTGTGCTAATTGGTGACCCATTATTATTGAATGCTCAATCAAATAATGTTAGGCTTTTATTAGATAGTCCAGTTCAAATCTGGAGTGAGATATTAAAAATGTTGAAATTAGTATTAAGTAGTTTGCATATGACTCAGAATTTATTCCTGGCAGAAATTACTGAAGTTTTAAGATGTGGTGTAAAAGAGGTCTGTCCACATATTATTCTCTCTTTAAAGCTGGGGTTTTTAGAAGCTTCTAGGACCTTAAAGACAAGTTTGTATAACATATCATGATTTAGGGAATGATTTAGATACTTGCAACTTTTGTTATAATTTTTTATCAAAATATAAATTATATTAATGGTAATATTTTGGAAGTTTTTCAGAATGCATATGAAGACGCTCCATATCAAAAAATAATCTCAAAGTTGTATTTGGGCCTTCAAGATTTAAGGAATTGGGATACTTATTATATAAAGACAAAGTGGGAAACAGAAGGCAACATAGTAGTTACAATAGAAGACTGGGATAGAATCTGTAAACAGCAGTAGTCAATAACAAGCGCCCCATGTTGGAAGGAATTCAGCTGGAAATACTTGATTAGATATTTCTTTACTCCAGCTCAAACATATAAATACTCTGGTCAGGACAATTGCTGGAGGTTATGTGGTCAAGTGCATGCTAACCACTTCTATATTTTTTGGAGTGTTCCCTCTGTGGCTCCATTTTAGAGAAAGGTTCATGGGGTCCTGGAAGAGGTCTTTAAAAGGAAAATAATATACAACTGTTGTACAATGTATTTTGGAGATCTGTCTGTAATACATTTTTCAAAAGCAGATGTTTTCCTAATGAGAGTATTATTAGTGGCTGCTAAAAAGGCTATAACTTGAAACTGGTTGAGTTTGAAAACAAAGTGATTGACTTATGTGGTGGTACAAAGCCCGATTTTGTATAATTTCATGTTCGTATGACTGCCCCCACTGTTGCACAGTTTTAATGTGTGTTTTTGTAGTTAAAAAATTTATAGAAAAGTGAATGACAAAAAAATGGCTCAAATAAAACTTGTTCGAGTTAAAAGCTTTTCATGTACCTGTAGCTGACACATGGCTTGTTTTGGCAGGATTGACTCTGACTACATCCAGTCTGAGAAGTTTGGAGTTCTCCAGCTGCTCGTCACAAACATACAGACCATCACTTAGGAAGTAGTTCTCTGTACTGGTCACCCTGCAAAGTAACAATATGACAGAAATAAACACACAGACTAAATACAGGCACAGTTGGCACCCTTTTGACATGTTTTACATTAATATGGCTGCAACTGTACAAGCCTTTGTTTCTGGGAAATTGAGGGACAGTAATCTACAATCCCTATCACCTACCGTACTTGTTCCAGAAATATCAAACCTGATGCCCTTCACCAGTTCTCATGCGTAGAGTCAATTTTTAAACCTCTATCCACTTTCAGTCTTGCACAGTTGGACTTTCTCAGGAGAATAAAGTACAATAAGCTCTTTCGGACGAACTGGATACTAAAGCGGTCCCAATGGTTTCCTCTATGTACCCTCATCAGTTCAGTCTTAGGTTATTTATTGGTTTCATTCATCTCATTTTTCTTACGATTAGTGACAACATTGGACTTCCTGGTTGCCATTTCTGGTGGCCCTTTCTAAATAAAGAGGTCACTGAATGCATCTCAGCATGTTCCATCTGCACTTCTCATTAACCACGTCTCCAGAATCCATGGCATTCATAACAAAATAGTTTCTGACTGAGAACCCCAGTTTATAGCCACGGTCTGGAGAGACCTTCGTTCCGCACTTTGAGCAAGTCTCAACATTCTCAGATTATCACTCCCAGACTAGCAGACTGTGAGTATTTCAATCGGGAACTACAAAACGAACTCTGGTCAATGTGCAAACTACCCCCCACCCCCTGCCTTGAAGCCAACATAACTCCCTTATCTCTGCAGCCTCAGGTTTCTCCCCCACTTGAATCCACCATCGGTTTTCATGCATCTTTGGTCTCTTCATCATTTCCTGATTCCACCTTACCATCTATCAGAACTAATTGTATCCATTGTCGAAGGACTTGGAGCCAGATTCAAGCAGCACTACAACGTACATTCATACCTATTACAGAAAAATGTCTCCCAGATTCGTCGCCCCATACAAATCCATATCCAGTCCTTTCAAGTATCACCTTAAGATTTAATGTCATGCCCGCATTCACCAAGCTTGTTTTCTCTCATTACTTAAAATTGTGTGTAACTCTGTGCGTCTTTGGCACTGTCACACTTGAATTTCCCCATTGTCAAAAAATACAGGAATATATTATGATACTGTTCATATATCTGCCTCATCTGTAAGACCCCTTCCGAAACTCGACTTGTCTTCATGCAACTTACTTTTCTGTAAAATAAGAACCTACTGCTATTGCTCAGTGGTAAACAAGAATGCTGTAGAAAACTATGAACACCGTTTATTCTGTAACCTGTTCTTTCTACCTTCCCTTTTGTTTGAGTAATTGTTGCCAGCAGATGAAATTCATAATGGACATGAAAGAAATAGACAAAAATATCTCTTTTATCTAGTTGAACTAATCCTTTATTATCAATGTTTGTCCTACCTGATGGTAGTTGTAGATGAGTCTCTGCCAACATTAATCATGTGCTCTCCTTCTTTGATCTGCTGAGCCCAGTAAGGATGCAGCCACACCACACAGCTTAAATGACCAGCATACACCATAGGCATTATCCAGTTTTCTATACTCAGCTCACTAAAAAAGAAAGGTGAAACACATAGTGACAATCAAATCAACCATCCAAATATGAGAACAGATTCAGCAAACTGAATGTAAGAGAAAAAAAATAACCCTTTAGACAACATGCCCAATTCCTTTTAAAGGTTCCTAAAACAATTTAAAATTGAAATAATGAGTCCCCATTCATCTGCTGCCACAAAAGAACTACTCCTACAGTAGTAGTTCAAGGCAAATTGCATCTCTGTGTTTGGGTTCTAGGTTCAGGTTAAATAAGTTTTTATTTCTGTATTCTATCGCCGTTAGGGATGGGTATCGTTAAGGATTTATCAATACTACTGTATTTTTCAAACTATGAGGCGCACTTAAAACCCTTAAATCTTCACAAAAATTGTTGGTGTGCCTTATAATCCGGTGTGCCTTATGTATGATTAAAGTGGTGTGTACTGATCGATTTTATGTGGTAAAATGTGCTCAAAAATCTGTTAAAATGTGTAAGTAGGACTTTGGTAAGCAAAGAAGTTGCTCCGCTCAATGAATATTCGGAACATTACGGTACAGTGTCACTACCTGATCGGACCCCTGAGCAGTCTACAAGACTGCCTGACTGTAATGTTGAAACTAGAAGTGAATTCATGTAAAGGCCCCCCACACAGTCTGGCTTAATTCACTCGGAGGTCCGCGCGTACTCGAGGAGTACTCAAGGCAAACTCTGCACATACAGGTACGTGTCACACTATAAACTTCTTGGAGGCAAGAAGTCTTTACATCAAACTGTTTTATATGTGACACTGAGCTTTATACACTGAGCAGCTACAAGCAGGTGGTCACAAGGACATGCAGCATCAGTCCCTCTCTGTTCTCACTGACAGGTGTGCAGTGGGAGCCTGCTGGAAAAGAAACGGCTCTAGGTGCTTTGCTAGCTAATCACACATTTTACCATCCGTTCTGCCGCTTCATCCCACTGGCAGAAAGTGTGAGAATTATAGGAATTTGCCACAAGAAATGTAGGCAACAGTACGCTCGACTATGAAGGGTAAAACGTTTGCGGAGAGTCAGTGACTGATATCATCAGAGATTGATAGCTCTCTCTATCAGGAGAGAGCTGCATACCTGAAGGGGCGTAGTGATATTACACAATTGGGAAGAATATTTAGTGCACCTTATAATCTGGTGCGCCTTATATGTGGACAAAGACATGTTATTTCACTGTGCGCCTTATAATCTGGTGCCCCTTATTGTCCGAAAAATACTTTACTCTTAATGATATTCCTTATCGATCCGGTAATTTATCTGTACCATTATTGATACTTATTTTTTTTAATCAAACAAAAGGCTAAAAGAACAAAATTATCACTAACTGGTTTATTTTTTAAACATTTGGAACAAAAGCAAACAAAATAAAAGTGCAAAATAAATATCTTTTATAGAAATAGAGTAATAAAAACATTATATAATAAACCTTATGTATAAACAAAAGGCTAAAACACTATACCTTGAATAAAAAGTATGTATGACAAGACAGAAAATGATAAAACACTAAATATGCTCAAAACAAAAAAAAGAATTCTACAAAATAATTTCAGCTACATTTATAGATGTTTTTAGATTATCAATTTTAACCAAAAGATAGCAGAGGCACCCACAGTGGATTTGAATAAATGAGAGGCTGTGTGTGAATCAGTTACAGGGAAAGATCTATTTAATTGTAACAATCTTAGAGAAAAGAAAATTACCTTTACCCATTAAAGAACATCTTTATAATATATTTAAATCCCACTTTGTAATCTAGTGGAAGATTTGCTCAAGTTTGACTCATTTTCAATGGGGAAACAGATGAGTCGTTCTTGTCTCTCTGTCTTCAGGCAGTTTTCTGCAGCAGCATGGCGAGGCTGACTGACTGACCGCCCACCTGTCAACGCTTTCAAAGCGGGAGGGGCTCACAGCTGCCCTTGCAGTTTGCTGAAGAGACAGTAAACTCAGATCGATCAGTTGCCAAAGTCTCAAACAAAAACAGAAAAAATTTGCTAGATCGATTGCTTGTCACTTTTAAATACAATAGTCGCTAGTGTGGTCTCAAACGTTGCTAAACAGTTTGCAACAGTGTTCATGAAAGTAAATGAGGTCAATATGTGAGAGCAGAACGTTAGCCTCTCCTATCAGTACCCTTGGCATCTTTCTTTTTTAAGGTGGAGAAGATCGGCAAAACAATTTTGTGTGGGTTGGAGTTTCCCTGAAAAACTGAATGCAACCATAGAAATATTGTTAAGAGCAAAAACAAAAAGTTGTTTGGAACATTCAGATTGTAGGAAATTTTATGGCTCGTACGAAAATGCAAAAGTAACATTCTGGCTTACAAAAGATAGGGTAGGGATGTCACAGAGTTTACTTTATCATCTGCACTAAAACGGGTCTGGTAGTTTTGGAATTGATTTCTCTAATAAAATAAATTCTGATTTGTGAAAATGTATTATTACAGTAATCCATTTCACACACATTTAAAAAATGGCAAGAGGTTGCTATAAAAGTAAAAGCCTTTTTTAAACCATCCATCCATCGTCTTCCGCTTATCCGGGGTCGGGTCGCAGGGGTAGCAGCTTCCCAGACGTCCCTCTCCCCAGCCACTTGGGCCAGCTCCTCCGGGGGAATCCCAAGGCGTTCCCAGGCCAGCCGAGAGACATAGTCCCTCCAGCGTGTCCTGGGTCTTCCCCTGGGCCTCCTCCCAGTGGGACGTGCCCGGAACACCTCACCAGGGAGGCGTCCAGGAGGCATCCTAACCAGATGCCCGAGCCACCTCAACTGGCTCCTCTCGATGTGGAGGAGCAGCGGCTCTACTCTGAGTCCCCCCCGGATGACTGAGCTCCTCACCCTATCTCTAAGGGAGAGCCCAGACACACTACGGAGAAAACTCATTTCGGCCGCTTGTATCCGGGATCTCGTTCTTTCGGTCACGACCCAAAGCTCATGACCATAGATGAGGGTAGGAACGTAGATCGACCGGCACTGATTCTCATCCCGGCCGCTTCGCACTCGGCTGCGAACCGCTCTAGTGAGAGCTGTAGATCACGCCCTGATGAAGCCAATAGGACCACGTCATCCGCGAATAGCAGAGACGCAATCCTAAGGCCACCAAAACGGATCCCCTCAACACCTGTGGAACACATGTAGACTGGTTGGGCAAACTCCCATGCCCCCTCCAGGATCCTGCTGAGGGTGTAGAGCTGATCCAGTGTTCCACGGCCAGAACGAAAACCACACTGCTCTTCCTGAATCTGAGATTCGACTATCCGACGGACCCTCCTTTCCAGAACCCCGGAATAGACCTTACCAGGGAGGCTTAAGAGTGTGATTCTTCTGTAATTGGAACACACCCTCCGGTTCCCCTTATTAAATAGGGGGACCACCACCCCAGTCTGCCAATCCAGGGGAACTGCCCCCGATGTCCACGCAATGCTGCAGAGCCGCGTTAACCAACACAGCCCCACAACATCCAGAGCCTTAAGGTACTCAGGGCGAATCTCATCCACCCCCAGAGCCTTGCCACCGAGGAGCTTTTTAACAACCTTGGCGACCTCAGCACCAGAGATGGGAGAACCCGACCCAGAGTCCCCAGGCTCTGCTTCCGCAATGGAAGACGTGTTGGTGGGATTAAGGAGGTCTTCGAAGTATTCCGCCCACCGACGCATGACGTCCCGAATCGAGATCAGCAGCACACCACCCCCACTATAAACAGTATTGGTACTGCACTGCTTCCCCCTCCTGAGACGCTGGATAGTGGACCAGAATCGCTTCGAAGCCGTACGGAAGTCTTTCTCCATGGCCTCTCCGAACTCTTCCCCTGCCCGAGTTTTTGCCTCGACGACCAGCCGAGCCGCCTTCCGCTTTGACTGACGGTACACATCAGCTGTTTCCGGAGTCCCACAGGCCAATAAAGCCCGATAGGACTCCTTCTTCAGCTTGACGGCTTCCCTCACCGCTGGTGTCCACCAGCGTGTTCAAGGGTTGCCGCCGCGACATGCACCAACAACCTTGCGGCCACAGCTCCGACTAGCCGCCTCAACAATAGAGGCGCGGAACATGGTCCACTCAGACTCAATGTCCCCCGCCTCCCTCGGGACGTGTTCAAAGCTCTCCCGGAGATGGGAGTTAAAGCTCCGTCTAACGGGGGACTCCGCCAGACGTTCCCAGCAAACCCTCAGAATACGTTTGGGCCTGCCTGGTCTGACCGGCTTCCTCCCCCACCATTGGAGCCAGCTCACCACCAGGTAGTGGTCGGTGGAGAGCTCCGCCCCTCTCTTCACCCGGGTGTCCAAGACATGCGGCCGCAGGTCAGATGAAACGCCAACAAAGTCGATCATTGAACTAAAGCCTAGGGTGTCCAGGTGCCAAGAGCACATATGGACACCCTTATGCTTGAACATGGTGTTTGTGATGGACAATCCATGACGAGCACAGAAGTCCAACAACAGAACACCACTCGAGTTCAGATCAGGTGGGCCATTCCTCCCAACCACGCCTCTCCAGGTCTCACTGTCATTGCCCACGTGAGCGTTGAAGTCCCCGAGAAGAATGAGGGAGTCCCTAGGAGGGGCACTCTCCAGTACCCCTTCCAAAGACTCCAAAAAGGGTGGGTAATCCGAGCTGCTGTTTGGTGCATACGCACATACAACAGTCAGAGTCCGTCCCCCCACAAGTATGCGGAGGGAGGCCACCCTCTCGTTCACTGGGGTGAACCCCAACATACAGGCACAGAGATGAGGGGCAACAAGTATGCCCACTCCTGGTTCCAGAGGCAGAGCCATGCGTAGAGGTGAGTCCGGAACCTCTCAACCTCGCGCACTAGCTCAGGCTCCTTCCCCACCAGAGAGGTGACATTCCACGTCCCAAGAGCCAGCTTCTGCAGCCGAGGATCGGAACGCCAAGGTCCCCGCCCTCGACTGCCACCCGTTGTACAATGCGCCCGACCCCTTTGGCCCCTCCGACAGGTGGTGAGCCCATTGGAAGGGGGACCCATGTTTCCTCTTCGGGCTGAGCCCGGCCGGGCTCCATGGGCAAAAGCCCGGCCACCAGGCGCTCGCCAACGTGCCCCACCTCCAGGCCTGGCAACAGAGTGGGGCCACGGTGACCCGCGTCCGGGCGAGGGAACACAACGTTCATTAATCGTACTCATCATAAGGGGGTTTTGGGCAGCTCTTTGTCTGGTCCCTTACCTAGGACCTGTCTGCCTTGGGTGACCCTACTAGGGGCATAAAGACCCTGACAGCATAGCTCCTAGGATCATTGGGACACTCAAACCCCTCCACCACGGTAAGGTGGCAGCCCAGGGAGGGGCTTTTTTAAACCAGAAAAAGAAAAACTGAGTAGGTTCTCTGGAGGGGGCTCTTCTTTGATGGTTTCAGTCTCTTCTAGAGACTTCTCCAGTCAGAGTAGTTTCAGGTAAACTTAGTCTTATAAGCAGAACCTTCGCATAGTGGATCAACAATTTTAACTGTGGCAATAAAAACTGGTTGTTCACTTGAAAAAAGGGGATCATCAGGCTACCAACTGATCGTTAGAGCTCTGACGGCAACTTACTGTTCAAGCCAATACCAAATTTATTTTACAGTGAAACTAATTCCCCTTTTCCGGTAATACCAACTTAGGGTAGGTTGCTTCGGTATGTGTCCGGACTTCCGGAATATCAAGGAAAATATAATTATCATACATTTAGATTTGGAAACAAAATTGTCGTACATTAAAAAAAGGCATTGTTGTTAGACACAACACCACCACTTTGTTTAGTCATGTTTCAATTTGAAGTATTTAAAGTAGTCCAAAGTCCTTTCAAAAACTAAAGAAAATTTACAACAAAAAAACCTAGGTGTTTTTCTAGCATTTTTGAACAGCCATGGACCTATTCACTTAGGGACCGTCTTTACATTGATGTGATGGTTGTGTCTCTTCAGAAGGTTGTCTGTCTGTGATTGGCTAAAGGATGGAGTCACTGTTTGCCTAAAAACAGAAACTCCAGAACTAGAATCAGACCGCCATATAAAAAAAAACTGCAGCAGATACCGAATAAATTAATAGATGCTGAACGGAGATTAAAGCTCTCAAATCAATACTGTGGCCCAATGCAGAGGTGGAGACACTTCGTGCTTCGCAGTGGACGAGAAAATTCAGACAGTACCCAAAGAAATGTACTTAATATAGGGGAGCCTACCAACGAGCAATGGGAGGGAGAGAGGCCCTGACTCGCCCACCACGGTGTGGGATTCCTGAATGACAGTAAGTGTTTATTTTACTCTAAATATGATCTGTTATGTTACTGGTCATCATTGCCAGTGAGATAATGTTTGTGTGAACAACAGCCTGATCAGAAGCCAGGTTATGGCGAAGCTAGAGGCTAGTTAGCCCTCCATGCTAGCGCTGTGCTCTCTTCATAGTTCCCCCTCGATGTCTCTAAAATATGCTAACATTTACTGTGCGAGAACCAAAGATTTTTTATATATTTATTTATTTTTTACTCATCAACCCCACCTGCCTCTTGTTCAATCCAATACAGGGAGGCTGATCTGGGGCTGCCGCTCTCTGTCTGCTCTCTCCTCCTACACACAGTGGTTCCTTTAGGGACGTCATTAAAGTTCCAAACCAGACACTCTTGTGAAACAGAAATTAATAGCTTTCAAGTCTAGTTAACCTGTGACACAGAACTGTAAAAACATTTTAATTGACAGAAAAAGAAGGCACACAAATTGTTCTCCAATTTT